>CAUYLG010056187.1:0-106235 GCA_963573385.1 Cacajao melanocephalus | reverse complement strand
CCATGTCTTACAGTGGTCCTGGCTACCACATCCCCATTGCAGTAGCCATTCTAAGTTTTTTTGAAATGAATATACTTGTGATGTATAAAGTGAGGTGATTTTAGGGTTTTTATGGTGTTAGGTCTTATGTGTAAGTCTTTACTACATTTTTACCTCTTTGGGATTTATGAGCTTCTAGTTCTGGCAAATGTATTTTATATAGGTGGCTAGAGCCAGAAAAGTTGTTTGCAACCAAAACCAACATGTTGAGTTAGAAATAAAACAATGTATAATTCAAACCAGATGGGACAGTATGGTGACATGAAAGTAGAATGACATTGGAATGATAAAGCCTTGAATTCAAATCTTACCGCTGCTATTTAATGGTAATTGTAATCTCAATTTATGATAATTGTAATCTCCCAGCTTGGCTTAGGAAAAACTCACACAACTCCAGGTCTGTTGGCAGGTGGACTACTTATTTGACTAGTATGGGCATGACTTAAGACTAACAATTCTGTTAACACACAAGAAAATGATGGTAGATCAGTGTTATTAACCTGAGAGTAATATCGAATGTCTTCTCATTTCACTGGGGATTTCTCTTAATATACTCTTAATGCTTCAGTAGTAATTTGTTGGGTTCCAGCCGAGCCCATGTGTAGAAATTTTGCTATATGAAAATTATATAAAGGACCATTAATACAGAGAGTAAAATGAATGTAAAAAGATTTCTGTTTTCTAAAACTTAACATTAGTAAGTCTTCTTATTTTCAAAGCATTGCTCTGAAGACAATTTTGCTTTCTTAGTTTGTTTGATTGTTTTAAACGAAAGGATCACTCTTTATATTCTTCCACATTCCCAGTGAAATACCACTAGGCTTTTTGAAACCCATGCCTACTAAGCTTAATTCCTAAGGTGGAATTATTATTTTTTTATCTTCACAAGTTTTGTACTAAATTACATGCAATCATTAGCTAGAGCCATAATCTGTGTTCCTAGGTCTCTCAGCTGTAGTAGCTACAGATACTGTTTAATATTAAACTTTAATTCATTATGTTAGAAGAAAATATATTTAATTACAAGTTACAAAAATTGTTATTGCTTGTGTTCAGAAGGTTTACCTGTAGTCATAGAGACAGGCAATAATATAAAATGGAGAGGATCATTCTGATGGTTGTTAGTTTAAAACTTTAATTTCAACGCCTATATTTTTAGATACATATTGGCTGCCTTGGTGCAATTTGCTTTAATTGGATAACAGTAACAGTGTACTTTCACTATTTACTGTACAGTATCCTTCAGGGGCAGCCATATGGGAAATAGTCAAGAAGGCAGAATTTTTCTGTTTTAGTCACAACTTCCAGCATCAACATCCTTCTTACTATTCTGAAAGAAGTCCCTTAGGTGAGCATCTTTGACTGTTCTTCAACCCTGCTCTTTCTGAGGTCAATATCCTTAGGTCTGGGCTGACAGTTAATGGCTGTAGGTGCATTTCCTCCCAGGGGAATTGATTTTGCAATCAACTATTTTTGAATAAAGGAACCTTAAACCCCTGCAGTGAGAGATGTTCAGGTTATGTGAACAGACTTAGAGTGGGAATAGAGGAACCCAGCTTGAATTCCCTCCATATACGTGAAGTGTGGCCTTCAGGGGCCTTATCTGGGGTTATGATTAGTGTGGTAAAGAGAGCATTAGCTGGGATTCAGCAGCCCAGGGCACCTTCTCAATGTGGATTAAGTAGTATGGGATCTTAAATTAACTCCTAGCTGAGCCTTGGTTCTCTGGCTCGCAGAATGAACGGGCTTTGACTAGAACATTCTGTGATTCTATAATCTCTTTTATCTCTTTTTATACACTAGCTTCCTTTGGACTGCAGGTTTAAAACAATGGCAAGATTTTATTTCAAATATATTTGAAACTGGTCAGGGATAAATGATTAGTCTTTCAAACTTGTAGTAAATCCAGCTTATATTGTTTCAGCTTTTTGGTAGAAATTATAGTGGAGTATAGACTCTGAAAAGTCTAGAGCAGTTTCATAGAGAATAACTCATAGATACTAGTGACAATGAAAGCCATTTTAATGCCAGAAGTTGCTCCATTGCTGTGACAGTGCCATGAGGACACTACCAATAAATATGCAGTCTAGTCCAAAAGAGAGTTTCCATGTGAATACAGATGCAAGAAGACACTCCTTGCTCTATCTCCAGCCAGACTGACATACCTGAGCCCTTCCTATGTAAAACTCCTGTAGTTACTATGTTCTAATCAACAATTTTGGTTCTGGTCAGCCACAAGGACAAAGCATGAACCAGCTTCTCCAATCAAATACTTCTTTGTGTGGCTACATTATTATAGTCCCCTTTTCTTCCTTGATCTCCACCTTGTCTCTTTAATTTTCCCATAATTCTTTGGGAGTTTTTTTTTTAATGCTATAGTCTCTGAAAATAGCAGAGAGAGACATTTAGTGTCTTGAGATATTTATTAGTTTTTAAAATGGCAAAACTGGTTTCAGAACTAGATGATAGTGAAGACAGGGAGGCCAAGGAGGGCAGATCACCTAAGGTCAGGAGTTTAAGACCAGCTTGGCCAACATGGTGAGACTCTGTTTCTACCAAAAATATAAAAATGAGCTGGGCATGGTGGTGCATGCCTGTAATCTCAGCTACTTGGGAGATTGAGGTAGGAGAATCACTTGAACCCAGGAGGCGGAGGTTGCAGTGAGCTGAGCCACTGCACTCCGGCCTGGGCCACAGAGGGAGGCTTCATCTGAAAATAAAAAAAATTGTTATAAAAAATTTCTAATATACACAAAAGGAGAGAATAATATAAAAAACTGCCGTGTATCTACCAGCTCACTTCTACAGTTTCAACATTTTGGCAGTCTTCTTTCTTCTTGATTATTTTTCTGGATCATTTTAGTGCAAACTCCATTATTACTTGATGATATGGTCTTGTGCTCTGGCCATTAAATCTCCTTTAGAAAAATTCAGTTGAATGCACAGATAGCTACAAACTGTTTTATCTGATTCCAAAGAGAGCTGATGCTGTGCAATCAGAGACTGCCTCTAAGAGCTGGTATTTGATATTGCCTTATTATGAATCATCTACTAGACTGCAAGCTCATGAGAGCAGCATGAACTTATGTGCTTAATATTTAGACTGTGGCTTTCAATTTAGAGATTAGGATAAAATTAGAAGTCAAATACAACTTAGTTACTCTTTCACTCCCAACTATAGTACCTAATCCAGTGCCTTATAATTAAATATCTGACTTATTTTAAAGCTGATTTTGGTGAAACTAATATGTCATATTGAAATTCTTAACAGTTTGATCTGTTTAGCTTTCATGATCCTTGTACTCAGAGATATTTATAACAAAATTATGATATTTGTAATACCATTCTATCAGTCCCCTGATTACCAAAATGGTAGAGACTTGTTCAAGGTCAAATAATTATATGCGGTTGAATTAGAACTGGACTCCTGATGCGTGAGTCTTGGGCTAGAACATCGGCCACTATCTCCTATTGCCTTCTACAATCCAAAAGAAGCTTAGAGATTACCTAACCTATCTTAAGACCACCCAGCTGGGAAGTAAAGATTAGGATGGTAATGATGTAAATGATAATGATAAATAATAATAACTAACACTAATTGTAGCTATGTGCCAGTCACTCTTCCTCCAACACTGTTCATTATTTCTCTTGTATGTAATAAATGTTTACTGAATTCCTGCTAAGTACCAGCCACTCTTCTAGGTGCTAGGAGATAGCAATGAGCAAAACTCCAAATCTCTGTTCTTAGGGATTTTATCTTCTAATAGTATTTTGTGTATATTGTCCCATTCTTTAAATTTACATAATAACTTTATGGATAGTTACTCTTGTATCCTCATTTTATTGTTAGGAGATTATACAGATAATGGGACACCCAGAATTTGAGTTGGGCTGAGTCCTGAAAATAATGAAAATTTCTGCTTAATGTGAAGCTCTAGGGGCATCTTAAAATCCTAGATGGAAACATGCACCCAAGAAAGTTACTAAGAAAAGATAGGGAAAAAATAAATATATGGGCAGGATAAGAATTATGAGCGGCAACAATAATATTTGTTGCTAGCAATGAAACTGAAAAATATGCAGTAGGTTTATGTTTTAGAATAATAAAGAGCATTGGGTTAATAGCAGAGGTCTTAGGTATGAGTTTAAATTATATTGGCTTAAATGAGAAGAATTAGGTCAACTTGAAACATTTACACAGACAAATTTAAAATAATCTGTCAAGGTTTCAGTAACTTCTGTTTAAAATTTCCTTTCTTCATGGATGTAGCCATATTTAATCATTACAGATATATTGCACACACATGTGAACACATGAATGCATGTACACACACATATCTCACTTTGTGAGATTTCCCCTTTCTCTTTATTACCCACTATTTGACTCTTCACCAAATGGATTGTGCAAATTCCAACAGATTCATTACCTCACATTCAAACTCTAAGACTTTTCTTTTTCATATTGATTCCTGTCCCCTAATTTTCACTCTTTGGGTAGTATAGAACAATTGCTGCAATTAATCTTGCCCACCCTAGTTCTTAATGCTTAGATAAATGATAACTGGCTTTAGTTTCAATAAACTCAGTGAGGCACTATATCATCAAAAGAAGTATGACCAAATTCTTAATAAATGTTCAGTTTATTTGAATTTATTTTGATGTGTAAAGAGCCATGTATTATTTTTTTAAAAAATTTAAGAGACCATGAAATGTGATTGCAGCTCACAAAAAGTTTGGAAATTATAGGCTACACATGTTCATTCCTTTGATAATAATAACACCTATGCATTACAAACCCTGATAACTGGATGGATAAAACCAGATTTCCAGAGCTATCAGTTTGATCCAATTCCCTATGATCCAGTGCTTGGTGGTAGAAGATAGATGTCACATCACAACTTAAAAATTTCTGCTGACTCCTCTTTTTACTTTGCTTCATTTTCTGTTCTTTCTAGGTTTCTAGCTACAACTTCTGTTCTGTTTGTTCTTTACTTTCCAGCACCTTTATATTTAGGGTTTAAAATTTGAAATATCTTGTTATTGGGGGCTTGCTGATAGATAGGCATTTAGGCTCATGGCCTCTTTAATGTGAAGAGGAGAACAGAGAGCTTGAGCAAATGGATATGCTTGATTTTTGGAAGTCACACCCTAACCAATCAATAGGGTAGACTCCTTTAGTTGTATTTCCAGTACTGGTGATTGTGTTGATCTTACTTAGCCCTGACTGACAGATGAGGCACATTTTCTAAAAGCTTGTAAGTCTGTGATTTTCCAACGATTTGGAGTTCACAGATCCATATGGGGATTGAATCCATAACTTTGGCCTTGTTAAATCCTACTAATGAGTGAACTATTTGTAGATAAAAGCAAAAAGAAGAAGAGAAAACAACAACAGTAAGATGCTGTTGAGAATGATAATGATGGACAGCAAAGTAAGTTGATATTCTGTTACCAAGCTTGCAGACTGTTTGGCCAAAAGTGAACTCTGAACCCAAGCCTATCACATTTATTGAAGATCAAATGACTGGTATCTTCTAGTCAGTGAATAGGTTCTTTTGAGAAAGCATTGTGTTCTCTTAAAATACAATAAGTATTGTACTCCCGCCATATTATTCACTCATTTCTGTACTTTTTACTACTCCCCAAGGCCCTTGCTGCCTTAAGACCTGGGACAGAAATGTAGAGTGAGTAATCAAGCCCATTTTGACAAATTTGTTTGCAACATAGAATATCATGTTTCATATTGCTTTACAAGTGCTTTTGGAATCACTTTCCTTCATAACAGATTCATAGGAAAAGCTTTGGAACTGAATAGTTATTTGACTCAATTTCTCTGTATAAAGAGGAGGAAAAAAAGAGAAAAGATAGGAAAAAGATACTTTTCTTTTGAGGAAAGCATATCACTTGAGTATGAAGCAGTTAGGCCTACTTAGAATATCATCCCAGTGAGCAGACAGCATGATTTGTGTTTCAAAGAAGGCTAGTTAATTTTGGTGTGTGACATGACCACAGTGTTCCCAAATCCTGCAAAACATCTGGAAAATGCATGCTATTGTTAATTAGAGACTGGGCCAGAAAATGCTGATGGATGCAAATTCCTGCCAAAGTGAGGGGACAGTAGAGTTATCTTTGTATGCAATAGAGAGAATTGCTATGAATTTCAGTACAGTAAAACCTGTCTGCTTATCTTTGTATTTGAAGCTCCTGAGCTTTGGTTCATCATCACATTACACATTCCTCACTGTATGGGACAATGGCACTTTTGAAGAATGTGAACATGATTTTTAGGAAATATCACAACTTTGGTTTCATAATAAATGATATAAAATCGTACCTTTAGATATAGTGTCTTTTGCTTCTTTAGAAATAACACTACGTAGCAAGTACTGATACTGCAGCAAGAAGTAAAGCTTGCGATATTTGAAAATGAGTCAATGACAAAACTTATAAGCAGTATGTTCGTTATTTTAAGAAGTATTTTCCCCCATAGCAAATATAGTTTTGGGGGTGACTCTGATTGTTAGGTTTCTGGAGGGTGAGCTCTCTGTTTATATACACTCTGCTATCCTTTTCCACTATTCTGTTTTTCAAGGCTGCCCTCAAGCCATCAACCACATGACTTGCCAAGAGCCATGATACGTAATATTCGATGTTGCAAACAAATTTCTGTTTGTCAAAAATGGGCTCGAGTACTCACTCTACATTTCTGTCCTAGGTCTTAATGCAGCAAGGGCCTTGGGGAATAGGAAAAAGTACAGAAACGAGTAAACAATATAATCATGTCATGGTCCTTGCTCTCTCACGATCTCTCTCTCTGGGGCTGGGATACACAAGGGAGTAAGAAAAATTTGGAACTGGATATGCATAATAAACAGAAAATGGTAGAAATCTCTGTTCAGTGCTACTAGGTCAAAAAGTTCTGTTCACAATAACAATTGCTAGCATTGATTGAGAACTTACTATGGGCCAGATACCAACCCCAGTGGTTCCCATGGATTATCTCCTTTAACTTCAACAGAAACTGAATGAAATTATTACCTCATTTTTCCATTTGTTAAAACACAGTCTTAGCTAAGTGAAGTAGTGTGTCTATAAAGATAGAAAGCAGCTGAGATTTGAATTCAGGCCCATCCTCCTAATCGTGTCTCTATTTTACCATCTCATAGCATAGAGACAGTAACTTATTAGTTTTCTGGGTCACAGACACCACACAAAAATGATTCCATTAAACACATGGACACCTAGAGGGAAATAACACACACTGGGGCGTATCAGAGGGTGGGAGGAAGGAGAGGATTAGGACAAATAGCTAATGGGTACTAGGCTTAACACCTGGATGATGAAATAATCCATACAACAAACCCCCGTGACACAAGTTTACCTATGTAACAAAGCTGCACATGTACCCCTGAACTTAAAATAAAAGTTAAAAAAATCTGTTAAAAGCATATCATATACAGGGCTACAGGAAATGTAGCTGTTTCCATTGGTTGAACGGAATCACCTACTTGGCTTGATTTCAAGAGTGGCAGAGAGACCCACCTACTGGTTATTGCCTGAAATTTCGTGATTAGGCATTTGCTTTAGGAATGAGAACACGCTGAAGCCCAATCAGCCACTTGCCAGCTCGCAGATTATTTTTCCTGAGGTGTGCTATTTCTAAGTGTAATGGCTTAGATCTTTCAGACTTTAAAAGAAGTTTTACTTGTCTAATAAAGAAAATCTTAATTTTTTTTCCCAAAATATTCTGTTCTTTTAAGGGACATAATATAGTCCCTGGAAAAAAATGGGGTATTTTGTGTTTTACTGTGGTAAAAATCTAAATATTAATGCCTCATGAAGAACAAAGGTTTTGTTCTAGCTCCTGTTCTGTATCCACATCCATGGCAGGTTGTTAGAGACCCAAGTAAGAGGGAAAGAGATTCTGGAGGGTCTTCCTTTGGCAGTTCCTGCCCACAAATAATACGTGTACTTCCCTTTTACCTTGTTGGAGAGAAATAGTCACATGGCCTCAAGTAACCACAAGGGGACTCTATCGGCTTCCTAGGGCTCCTATAACAAATGACCACAAACTGAGTGGCTGAAAACGACGGAAATTAATTTTCTCACAGATCTGGGCTTCAAGTCTGAAATCCAATTGTCAGTAGGGCTAGATACTTCTTCAAGTCTGAGTGGGAATTTGTTCCATGCCTCACTCCTAGTTTCTGGTGGTTGCTGTCAACCCCTGGCCTTTCTTGGCTTGTAGAAACATCACTTCAATCTCTGCCTCTGTCTTCACATGGCATTCTCTTCTCTGTGAGTCTATATCCAAATTTCCCTCTTATAAGAAAACCAGGCATTGGATTAGTGCCCACTCTAGTCCTCATTTTATGATAACTTGAATATATCTATAAAAACTTTTTCCAAATAAGGTCATATTCACAGATACCAGGAGTTAGGACCTGGACATATCTTTTTGGAGGATGTAATTCAATTGACAACAGGAACCATGAAGTGCAATTGAACCGTGAGGTTGGAAGGAAAGAGACATGAAAATATATGGCAGTGGGTACCAATGGCTATTAGGTTCTCATTTAACATTTGAAATGGAGACACTTCTTTTCATAAGTTGCCAGTATCTTAAGAAAGGTTAGCAGCTCAAAGAACTAAGAAAGATATGACTGTGGATGTAAAACAAGTAATTTATCTGTTAAGAATGCTTGAATAACAGAGAGATATTATTTAAGAACGAAGCCAAAAGGACATTTAGGGTTTCTTGGATTTGAGGCCTCTACTCATCTTTGTCACCTTGTGGAAAGAAGTGAAACAGATTTTTTGGTAAGTCCAGGGGCAGAAATACAAACCAAGCCCTTTTACCTAACTGGAGCATTTTATATAGGATATGGTATCCTCCTGGTAGTAATTGTGACAGAGGATAACTTAGACGTAAGAAGAATAAGACATTTTGGTGGCCTGGATGTCACAAGATTTAAGAATATAGTACAAGAAACACCTTGTGATTGCAAATGATTCTGTGTAAGTTGACGATGAAAAAGTAAGAATTAACTGAAAAGCTGACAAACTGTATATTATTACTCAGGCATTTTTTGAAAAAAGAACTGTTTAAAATTCTGCTGTCAGAGGATAAGTTGTAATTGGATAAATAAGCTGTGGGAAATGATAGTTACAAGTGTTTTGGAGTCATGAAGCAGTCCCCATCAGAAGCTTGTTTAAAGTCTCCACAGTGAGCTTTGAGTCATCATAAGAACACCGTGCATCTAATGATTATGTGGGTGGATGGGATGCGGGGAGTAGCCTTGGGGTCTGCCAAGTGGCAAAATAAAGTCATTGATACGGTGCCATCCTAAAACAACCTTCATCTGCGGCCCTCCCTTGTTACAGGATGAGTCTCTTATAGCTGGACCTTCTTTGTGACCTGTTGCAACTTGGTTGTGTACCTCCCCCTTGACTCTCTCCCAGTTTGGGGGAGTGAAGGTTGATAACGGTGAGACCGTTCATGTATCAGAATCTCAAATGTCAGCAAAACATGAACAAAATTTCAGGAGTGGAGAAAATAAAGCATGTGGAAATAACAGAAGGGCTACTGTTATAGCATATGGTGAGTGGCCTGGATCTTAAAATAGTGTGCAGTACTTGAGATGAGAGGCCATGAGACGGAATAGAAAGACTGGGAGACAGAAGAGCTGGGTTCTAGCCCAAGCTTTGTCACCAACCATCTGTGGCTTAGGCAAATCCCTTATCTTTCAAATGGAACCAGGTATTTTCTAAACTCCTTTCTGGCTGGAAACTACTGTGGTTAATGATTTTTACAACTTTCTGTTCACCATTATATGTGGTAGATGATTCATGGAGAATTTGCAGCCCTCAGCATTGGGGAAGCTTTATTTTATAGGACTGCCAAATATTGACAAAAGAAGGGAAACTTAGGTTTGGGGTCTGAACTGGGTACAGGGGACTATAATAAAAATAACGATATAGCAGATATTTGTCAAGGATAATAATAAACACATTCCAATTGACAGACATTGTTCTAAGTGTTTTCTATGCGTTAATCTTCACACAATTTTGGCAGAGGAAAGCAACCATGGAAGGTTGAAGTCGCTCACCCAAGGCAACACAGGTAGTGATGAGGTGACCTGACTGTTGAGCCTTTGCTCTTAACCCCTGCATCATAAAGCCTGCCATGGTTAGATCTAGAGACCTTAGGTGAGAAGGAAAAGCCAGGGCACAGCAGTGGCCTTGGACATCTCTTATGTTTATGCATTCACCCATTTACTCAACCATTATTCGATATGTACTAACTGCCAGTCACTGTCCCAGACACTTAGGAAATAATGTGATCAAGGGAAGTCCAGTTCCTTCCTCCACAGGGTTTTTAGTGCAGTAGAAGAACATAGGGAGTCAAACAGCACTCAAAATACAGCGTGAGAAATGCTGACACAGGTTGGATATAGTCAGAACATGTGGGGGTGTTGTGGTGCATCCTAGAAGAAGTAATATTTAAACTGTAACCCAAAGGATGAATATGACCTGAAGGGAAAGAAGGATATTTTGAGTAGAGAGAGCACATGGTAAGAATCTAGAGCCAGCTGTTAAATTTTGAGCTGGTGTCTGTCTGGCTGCTTGAACATAATTGTGATTCTGATTTGATCAGTGGGGGATGGGACCTGGGTATTTATGTTATGAACAAAGTGGTTTGGAAGCCAGGATGTTTGACTCCAGGAGACCTGCATGGAGGCAGGTGGTTCTGAGGCCCCACCTGGAAGTTTCGAATGATGTTGGCAAGGACAGGAAAAGAACTGAGTTAGATATGAAAGGTTACAACCTCCAGGGGAGCTTTCCACTCTGAGCCGACTTTGCTGGTGTCTGAGATAGATAAACGCTAGAAATTCTGGGAAAATCTGGTAGTGGTTGGGCCAGCCAGGGGGAACAACTGAAAGAGATCCTAAAGTGACATGACAGAACCTGTTTCTTTGAAAATTATATATACTTTAGGAAGTATTGAATTTTCAGAGACTTGTGGCAAATCTGCCTTATGAGATAAATAATGCTCATTTAGATGCTCTCTTTTGCATGTGAACCATGTGACCAAGTGCCTGTTAGGATTCTGACACCATTTGTAAATATTTTGCACTTAACTGCATGGTCAAATGCTGGGGTAGCATATCCCATTTCTATCAGTAAATAACCGTAAAAGAATATAAACAGAATCATTTTCAGTGACCTCAGTGACATCTCTGTGCTATTCTTTCCAGGAAAAAATAAGTTTATTTTTGAATATAATGAAAAACTATATGAAATTATACTAAATTTGAGTTGCTTTAAGAATACACATGGGAGAAATTGTCAGTTTTCTTTGGAACATTTTTTATTAACTTTTTTCCTTCTGTATTATGGACCTTTTCTAAGATAGAAAAATGTAAAACAATATAATGAACATTTGTATGTACACTGTTCACTTTAAAAATCTTCCCATTTCCTTTTCTCTCTCCTACCTTCTTATCGCCTCTCCTTCCATAACCTTTATTGTTGGACTTAGTATTTATCATTTAAACATATCTTTGTATGTATGCACGTAACACAAGAAAATATATAGCAAATTGGACATTTTAAAACGTTATTAAAATCATAGCTTCCTGTAGATCTCCTTCCACAACTTTTTTTTGTCCATTATATTTTGAAGATATACTTATGTATATATTACTACTACATTCACTTTCATTGCTTTATAATATTTGTTTAAAAAGACAATGATTTATTTATTCATTCTCCTAGTGATAGACATTTAAATTGGAAATCAGCTAAATGTCATATTCTTTTACTAATCATATGTATAGTATAGATCATTCAGTCTTTGCCATTTATAGCTGCCTCCTTTCTTCATTTTCAATTATCATCTAGGTTATAGAACGATTGTTTCAGAAAGAAGTGTATAGTAAAGCAGACAACATTGCAACAACCACTAAATTTGTTCATGTGAATCCAGTTACAGCTCTAAGGCTGTGTACCTCAGCTTACAATCTGAACTAAGGCTAATTTTCTATGCAGATAGTAGCTGGTTGACCATAATAAAGCCAACACTCTGGTTGTATTCAATAACCCAATACTTTCTAGCTCTAGTGAGTTTATCAATAGGGCCAAACAAATTGACAGTAATCTACAAGAAAAATGTTTTCATAATAACTTACACAGGACAGCTTATCACGTTCACTTTTAGAAAGGATGACTTTAAGAAAAGGTCACCCAATCAGAATCCTGTCACACTCTTGGCCTTTTCAGTCTTGGATTCTGAATCAAAAAGGCCTTTGTTTTTAATCATTCCTAATTTCCAGAAAGTTTCAGAAATGGTTGCTTTATGAGCATGGAGATAGATATCAACATAGCCTAGTCACCAGGGTATTTATGGAACTATCTTCCCCTCCCCAAAATATCTTCCATACCAGTTATCATTGATCTGTCAAGTGTTCTTAGTGGAAGAGGCATTATTCTGCTGTGTGACTAAAGATAAAACTTATTAAATTTGGGGTGACATAAAGCTTGTCAAATAGCTTGAAGTTAGATGACAGAGCTGGAAATTTCATATGATGGAAGAAGAAACCCAAGTCAACAAAATAAATTGAACTAGAATGAATGGAAACATTCAAAAATCAGTGAAAAAGCCTTGTACTTAGCCAACTATATTTGACAACATTTCATGTGAAATATCTGATGATTTTAGGTGATAAAAATCTTAATGTGAGTCAACAATTCAATTACTCTGTGAAACTAAAAATGCAAACTTAAGGCTCTAGAAACAGCCTTAGGTAAAAGTATAATTTCACGATCAAGGGAAGCTATCTGCCTATTATATTTAGGAGCTAGTCAGACAATGTCTAGAGATTTTTTTTGCAGTTTAGAATCTGCATTGTCATTGAAACATTGATAAACCAGGAATCAGCAAACTAACCAGAGTATTGAAAGGTTGGGGATAGTGCCATGGAAGAAGGGTTTGTGTGAAAACTAGTTTCTATGTAATGAACCACAGTTCTGGTGTCATGACTGACCAGTGCTTGACATGAAATACCTTGAAGAGATTAAATCGAAACAATGTGTAAATTGTGACTTCTTTTCATAGACTGTGAGATATTTGCTCATTTGTAGAAATATGATTTCTCCTGATAGGACAAATCATAAATAGCAAGATCGAAAAGGAATCCATCTGGTATAGTCTCTAATCTGTAGATAGAATGTGGATAATTACTAATAGAAGTCAGAGCAAATGTTAATTTTTTTTAGCTTCGACACAGGTCATTTTTTAGGTCTGTGTGCATGCATTTACAATGAGAACACTATTACGATGGAGTGATGGATCCCAGGCTTCCATGTTACCGCTTTTCTTCCCCAGAGTCCAACAGTGGTGTGGAGGAGTTGGTAGTCTGTTAAACAAGGAGATGAGCAGGTCCTAGTTCTGTGGCAGAGTGTAAGAATTCATGTCGGGGAAAGATTTCACAACATAGTCAAATAGTTTCTGAGGCCCCCTTTCAAATACGTGTTGACATTGGTCAAAGGAAAGACATTTGATTGATTGTTGATTGTAATCATATTTTTAAATGAACCTATGAAAGGGCATTCATTGGTTTTGATTTGTTTAGGTTTTGGCAAACTTAAAAAGTTAATATATTATACAATATCTTGGTTTTAAAAACCTAAATTCAGTCTTCATTTAAGGAAGTTATTTACTGAATGTTACGCTGAAGTCTTCTTCATGGAATTTCTCTTTACTGGTTTTCTGGAATGTGAATTGCTCCATGAGTCTTAATTTGCTCAGCTCTGATGAAGCCTTTAAAAATGTACATTTCCATTGCGAATTAAGGTGGGAGATCCCTCTGGCTCTGTCAGATTGCCTCTCTTCTATTGAGTTTTCAAAAAAGTACAAGGTCCTGATATTGAAAACATGTAATTTTATAATTTTCTCAGTCAGAAATACTAATTTAAATTGTCTATGGATTCTTGGGTAGTAGACAGGTAATTTCAGAGCCATCAAAATACTGATAAAAGATGCATTTTTGGATTCACATTATCTCCACCTCTGACTTTCTAATCTGAAGCACTGTTGGAGCAGGCAATCTTCAAAAAAATGTAGTACTTTTCTAGCCCTAATATGAACCAGCCGATGTTCTTGAGTATACAGTGTACTTGAAGCCCAGGAAGGTGAAATTTAAAGCACAGCATGTTTGATCTGCTTTTGATTTCACATGTTGACTAACTTAACTGATCTTCAGTAGCTTTATTTAGGAAATTTCTCATAACAGATCGTGGCCATTCTAGGAATAACTAACTTATATTCTCATCATTCTGTCATAAATAATAAAAACTGGCTGGGCATGGTGGCTCATGCCTGTAATGCCAGGACTTTGGGAAGCTGAGGTAGGTAGATCACTTGAGGCCAGGAGTTTGAGACCAGCCTGGCCAACATGGTGAAACCTTGTCTCTACTAAAAATACCAAAAAAAAAAAAAAAAAAAAAAAAAATTAGCAGGGCCTGGTAGCGGGTGCCTGTAATCCCAGCTACTCAGGAGGCTGAGTCAGGAGGATCACTTGATCATTTGAACCCAGGAGGCTGAAGCTGCAGTGAGCAGAGATTACCCCACTGCATTCCAGCCTAGGTGACAGGAGACTCTGTCTCAAAAAAAGAGAAAGAAATAATAAAAACTGTTCTCAGAAACGTCAACTACCAAACTATCAAAATGACAGAATTTTTGAAACAGTTTCTCTGTCTGCAAAAAAAAAAAATGAGAAAAGTAGGCTTTTCTTTCTCAGTTACTTTGTAGATTAAATGAACTACATACTGTTTGTGAAAGGACTTAGCACAGCAATAACTATACAGGAGAAAGTAGTGAAGTAACTGAATTGTGCTGCTTTAAGATAATCACAAAAAATTTAAAAAGTCTAATAGCTGTAGCAACTGTTCATCAAATGCAGCAATGATTCAAAATAAGCCACAAAACTTTTCCTGGGTAATTTCTGAATAATTAACATTTATTTGAAGTATTACTTCCATTGCTTACTGAAATGTGTCTCTGTGTATGCATAACTTTTAAATTCTTATTAGAGCAAAACTATAAAAAAGTAATTTTTTTTTCTTTTTGAGATGGAGTCTTGCTGTGTCACCCAGGCTGGAGTGCAATGGCATGATCTCGGCGCACTGCAACCTCTGCCTCCCGGGTTCAAGTCACTCTCCTGCCTCAGCCTCCCAGGTAGCTGGGACTACAGGCATTCACCACCATGCTTGGCTAATTTTTTTTTATTTTTACTAGAGATAGGGTTTCACCATGCTGGCCAAGTTGGTCTCAAATGCCTGACCTCAAGTGATCTGCTTGCCTTGGTCTCCGAAAGTGCTGGGATTACAGACGTGAGCCACCATGCCCAGCCATAATTTTTCTTCTTAGGGGCTTTACATTTTAATCTATTTATCAACAATCAAAGAAAATAGCAATTTTTAAAAATGTATTTAAGTCATTTGTCACTTTTGTGTAAAAAGAAAATATTCCTTAAAGCTTACGAGAGTTGCTCATTTTAACGTTTTCTCAACCAAAGAGGAACATAACTATTTCTTAACGCAAATCAGCCCTATTTGCAGGGAATGTGTATTTTTTCAACTTTTCAAGAAATAAGCAATCAATAACATGATGTTTAAAGTGTTAACACCTAATAAATACAATTTTAGTTTAAAAGTTTTAATTAAAAATTTAATTAAAAAGTTATTTTAGTATTTCTCATTTAATTTGTTTTTAAATCAAATTTTTAAAAATAAACACAGGGCCTCACTATGTCGCCCAGGCTGATGTCAAACACCTGGCCTCAAATGATCCCCACGTCTCAGCCTCCCAAATTTCTGGAATTACAGGCATAAGCCACCTCACCTGGCCTAACGTCTCCTAAATTTCATGTTAAATTACAGATGATGAAGTTATTATCTGGGGGGCAAAAAATGAAGCTATCTAATTCAAAATGTTTATTTTGTGATTTTAAAACTGTGCAACCACAGTATCCACGTAAAAGTTTTGAAAAATTTAAAATCAACCATTCTCTGCCAAGCGTGATATTAGTGTATTTCAATAATGGTGGATAAATTAACTAAAAAATTGAACAGAACTAAGTAAAGTCCATGGACAAAAAGCCTTTCTGTGCTTTGTCAGAAAACAAGACAAGAAAACCTCAACTATTTTGGGGGGAAAACTACAGATGCTTATGAAAGGGTCGTAAGTGATGAAAGGGTTCTAAGGAGAGTTACAGGAACAACTGAATGTCTGTTATATATCAACATTTTTACATTTGCTGCATGATTAACCTTCCTAGCAACATTATTCTTGGGTGATAGTATAATTTATTGTCCAGGTGGGGATAACTTCAACCACTAAAATGCTAAATCAAACACGATATTGGAACAAAAGGAATATATAAGAGTTACGCTGTGAAAGCAGAATGTATAGTCAGTTCATATGACTTAGCTTTTTCATTATAGGGAAGCTTCTTCCCCTTTAGGGATTTGTTTAATAACCAGATTTCCCAGTATATCAGAAAAGTCAGTTTCTCTCATCAGAATTCACTCATGGTTTGTGCCATATTTCTATGTGGTGAGAACAACGTTGTAGCCTGACTATCCGTGCCAAAAAATAAAAATATAAAACAGATTCTCTATTGTGATCCTCGCCCCCCATCCCAATCAGTGAGGTTTTCCAAAAGCAGATAGAACTCCTACCTCCCACTCCTACTCTGTTCCCTTCTGTACACAGCTGCTGCTTGTCTCTTTGCTTTCCTGTTTCAGTCAAGACACTAAGATGAAGATACCACTCCTCTTAATTTCTACATGTTCTCTCATTACTTTATCTGAGGCTTACCTCTCTTTCCTATGAGCTACTCTCTGCTTCCTTTTGCTCCTGGCCAATGGCACGTCTCTTTCCCAAAGGTGGCTTTTTCCAGTTAAAAAAATTTAATCTTTTATTTTTCTAGTTTACAACAGCTATTAGTGATACTGGCTCTTTTGCAAAGAGTTTAGCTCCCTGTATTGGTTTACCAGAAAGCTAATGTAGTTTAATTAGGCCCTGTGCCTAATTTTGTACTTGTGTTATTTTACTTCTTATAGTACACCCCTAAGACTATGGAATAAGCAAACTCCCTAAACCCAGGTAGACAGAGAGATGCAGAGACAGTTAGTAAAAATGAGCATAACAGGAAGGGTCAAGATTTTGTTAACTTAAAAAAAAGAATGTTTAATTTGCATGCAATAAACTCTACAGATTTTAAGTGTACAGTTTGATAATTTAAAAAGTCATCCTTGTTTTATGTATCAGTAATTAATTTCCTTTTATTGCTGAGTGGTATTCCATTCTATGAATGTTACATAATTTTTATATCCACACATCTGTTGGTAGATATTGTTGTTTCCAGTTTTGGAGTGAGTAAAACTGCTATGAATGTTCTTGTACAATTCTTTTAAAGAATATATGCCTTTATTTATTTTGATAATATATTTGTGTGTAATTGCTAAGTCTTTTCACAAACATTTTAAGAAAAATGTGCTAAAGAATTTCATAGTATAGTGTTAGTAAGGTTAAGAGTTCCAGTTGGTCCATATCTGTGCCAACATTTTATGTTGTCAGCCTTTTCAAAGTGAGCCATTCTAGTGGGCATGTGGTATAATTTGTAACTTTAATTTGCATTTCCCTAAAAACCAATAGTATTCAATATCCTTTATGTGGTTATTAAACATTTATATATCTTGTCATACATCTGTGCACATCTTTTGCCACTTTTTAAAAATTATACTTTAAGTTCTGGGATACATGTGCAGAATATGCAGGTTTTTACATAGTTATACATATGCCATGGTGGTTTGCTGCACCCATTAACCCGTCATCTACATGAGATATTTCTCAGAATGCTATCCTTCCCCTTGATCTCCACCCTGCAACAGGCCCCAGCATGTGATGTTCCCCTCCCTGTGTCCATGTGTTCTCATTATTCAACCCCCACTTATAAGTGAGAACATGTGGTGTTTGGTTTTCTGTTTCTGTATTTCTTTGCTAAGGATGATGTTTTCCAGCTTCATCCATGTCCCTTATCCTTTTTTATGGCTGCATATTATTCCATGGTGTATATGTGCCATATTTTCTTTATCCAGTCTATCATTGATGGGCATTGGATTGGTTCCAAGTCTTTGCTATTGTCAATAGTGCTGCAGTAAACATATGTGTGCATGTGTCTTTATAATAGAATGGTTTATAATCCTTTGGGTATATACCCAGTAATGAGATTGCTGGGTCAAATGGTATCTCTGGTTCTAGATCCTTGAGGAATTGCCACACTGTCTTCCACAATGGTTGAACTAATTTACACTCCCACTAACAGTGTAAAAGTGTTTCTATTTCTCCACATCCTCTCCAGCATCTATTGTTTCCTGACTTTTTAATGATCGCCATTCTAACTGGCACGAGATGGTATTTCATTGTGGTTTTCATTTGCATTTCTCTAATGAATTTTTTTCATATGTTGATGAGCTTTTATTTCATGTTTGTTGGCTGCATAAATGTTCTCTTTTGAGAAGTATCTGTTCATATCCTTCGCACACATTTTATGTTTTGCTACTTTTAGAGTGTTTGTGTTTTCTTGTTATTGACTTGCAAGAGTTCCTTATATATTGCTTCTAAGTCATTTATCAGATATATTTACTGTGAATATTTTTTCCAGTCTGTGGCTTGCTTTTTGTTTTATTAATAGTGTTATGTGATGAGCAGAAGCTTTTAATTTTGATAAAATCTAGTTTATACTTTTTTTTTCTAATTTTAGTCCTATATAAGAAATCTCTGTCAACCTTAGTGACGTGATGTTATTGTCCTGTGTTTCTTCTAAAAGTTTTATAGTCTTAGCTTTTATATCTGTCCACTGTATGGTACTATTTTTTTTCTTAGAAACTAATAAGCAACTTCTGAAAGATATTTTAAAGTCATGCAAATATCCTGTTTTTTAAAAAATCAATTTTCCCTAGTAGATTTAGTATGCATTGATGTTTCTAGACTCAGTTAATTTTTCTTTCTTTTTTGAGATGGAGTCTCACTCCATTGCCCAGACTGGAGTACAAAGGCATAATCTTGGCTCAGTGCAACCTCCACCTCCTGGGTTCAAGCAGTTCTCCTGCCTCAGCCTCTCGAGTAGCTGAGATTATAGGCACGCACCACCACACCTGGCTAATTTTCATATTTTTGGTAGTGATGGGATTTTGTCATGCTGACCAGGCTGGTCTTCAACTCGTGACTTCAGGTGATCCACCCACCTTGGCCTCCCATAGTGCTGAGAGTAAATGTGTGAGCCACCATGCCCGGCGGCCCTAGTTAATTTTTTCTATGGTGGTTTAAAATGACAGATTTTCAACTTATCCCACATTCATCAGTTATTATCCTGTGTAATAAAGAATCCCTACTCTTCAGTCAGTCTGTCTGTCTGTCTGTCTATCTATCTCTCTATATCCATCAATCATCTATCTATAACTATCTATCTGTCTAGCTGGCCATCTATCCAACATGGAATAATAGATTCCTGTTTTATGCAATAGGTTATAATCGTTATCATTTATTTTGATACTCAAATTGTCCCAGGTATGGCCAGTAGGTGCCCCTTCATCATGAGTCCCCATTCCTTTTGAAATACCTCCATCGTTCTTAAAAAGAATTTCCTTACTTTCTGGCTTAATAAGATGACTCAAGCTCATCTTATATTTTCCCTGCATCAGACCTGTAATCATCCATTTCTTCAAAGATTCCTGTATCTTCTGTTCCTTCTAATGGGAAATGCTATGTTAGAAACCAACATCTAGGTGCTGGCAGTGCTCACTGCTCCTGAAATGTTGTTACTTGGAGGCCCTTTCAGTGGACAGAGATAGAATATGAATAACTATTTTCTCTTTATGAAATTACTTTCTATAATTATTTCATGTAGATAACTTCAAGCCAATCTCACAGGATTCTTCTGTGCCTTCTTTCATTCCATATTTGTATCTCCTTTCTTCCATGTGAGTATCCTAGCTCTCAACAATATCAACAGATTTATTCATTGTCTAACAAAATATACATAAAATAACTCCAGAATGGCCACCCCATGCCATTAGAAAAACCAACCTACTAAAAAAAGTTCAAGATTTATTTGAATCCCCTCCCCACACTGATAGTGAAGTTGTATTGTGAAAATACTTTGATCAGAAGCTACTTGGACTAGTTCTTTTCCTCTTTTGCAGTGTCATTATTTATTGTGAAATATAGTTGAATATGTTTAGTTTTGTTTGCATTCTGTTCTGAGTTTGCTTGATTCCTTTTTGACGTATTTTTATATTCTAAATAGAACATTTATCTGCTCCCAAAGTCAAAATTATACTTAAAAATTACACTAATGGAAATGTGGGTCCATTCCCTATTCCTTTCACCCTTTTACGCCCCTCCCTATCCTACTCTAAGCCCTTATAGAAAATCTATATAATACTCTGTTTAATTTGTCTTGTGTTTCCTTTGGCAAAAATAAGCCTATAAATTTTTTATTTCACCTTTCTTTCTTATATGAAAGGTAGAGTATTGCCGATATCTTTAAATTTTATAGACTTAGTAATAGGCATTAAAGCATTCTTCATTTTTGCTATAGCTTGATAGCTCATTTCTTTTTATCACTGAATAATAAACCATTGTACAGATGGACCAGTTTTTATATGTTTTTAAATTCACTTACTGAAAGAGGTCTTGGCTCATTCCAATTTTTTGCAACTGTGAATAAAGCTGGTACAAATATTTGTGTGCAGGTTGTGTGGACTTTGTTTGTTTGATTGGGGTAAAGATCTAGGAGCATAGTTGCTGGATCTTATAGTAAGCCTACATTTAGTTTTATAAGAACTGCTACATTGTCTTTCAAAATGGCAGTACTATTTTACTTTCTCACCAGCAATGAATGAGTTTTTGTTGCTGCACATCCTTGCCAGCACTTAGATATGTGTTATTTTTCTCTTCACATTTTTCACTTAATAATACATCTTGGTAATTATTTCATATAGATTCATGGAGTTCACTAATTACTTTTTATAGCCATATAGTACTCAATTGTGTGATCGTATAATAATTTATTCATATTTATCATATAATAATATAATTACTTAATCAGTCTTTTCTGGGTTGGGTATATTTATAGTTTTTCTATTTGGGCATATTCATAGTTTTTAGTGCTTTTTCAGTGTGTTTCAAAAGTGTGTTTTCAGGATAGTTGTTGAGGTAGAATTGCTGAATAAAAGAGTAAAAGCATATATATGCATATTTAAAGATATCACAAAATTTTTCTCCATAAAGTTTGGCACATTTAGTGAAACTTTATGGAGAAGGTATTTAAAAGTTATATTTAAAAGTGTCTGTTTCCCCACAGCCTTGCCAACATAATCTTTCTCATTTTGATAGATGAGAAATACTGTTTCTGTGTGGTGTTACTCTGCATTTTTTCTGAGTGAAGTGTTTCATCTGCCTAAGGACCATTCTTAAGCCATCTTAAATAAATTGTTCCTGTCTTTTGCTCAGCCTCTCTTCTTCAATTTTTAGAAGTTCTTTACACTTTAGGGAGATTAACTCTTTATCTGTGGTGTGTTGTAAGTATTCTCTCCCAATTTGTAATTTTTTTGACTTTGTGTATGGTATTATTTTTAATGCAGAAGATATACAAAAGTGGAATGTCCTTATATATACTTTTCTCCACATCCCTTTAAGTTAACATCTTCCATATCTGTAGGAAATTTATCAAAACTAAGAAATTAATATTGGTATGTACTGTGAGCTAAATTATAAATTTTACTTGATGTTTTACCAATTTTTTTTACTAGTTCCTTTTTTCTTTTCCAGGATCCAATCTAGGATTCTACACTGAATTTATTTCTCATGTCTCCTTACCTTTCTCTTTCTATTGAGCATTCAATGTCTTTCATTGTGTTTTGTAATTTTGACAATTTTTAAGGGTACTTGTCACTCATTTTGTAAAATGTTTCTCAACTTGAGTTTGTCTGTAGTTTTCTAGTAAATAGGTTGAGGTTGTGTATTATTGGAAAAGATACCAGAGAAGTGATATGCCCTTCTCAGTGTATCATGCCAGGTGTACATGATAGTAATATGTCACGTTGCTAGCGATGCTAACCTTGATCATTTGGTTAAGGTGGTGTCTGCCAGATTTCCTCACCATGAAGTTACTCTTTTTCCTGTTGCAATTAACAAACATTAGGGTAGGATATTTTGAGATTTATGACAATAGCCTGTTTCTGCTTAAACTTTTGTTGACACATTTAGTATTCGTCAGTGGATATTACAAAGATTTAAAGCAAACATCATAAATATGCTTCAACAAGCAATTATGAACACACCTGAAACAAGTGAAAAATAGAAAATCTAGGCAAATAAATAGAAGATATAAATATTGCCTGCAGCAAATTTACTGTGGTGTCCCATTTGTCATTTTTTACTTCTCTCATTCCTCCTGTATATTTCAATGGAAACTTTTTTTTAAGAAAGAGTTCCTTTTCCCAGTTTATTCAGTTATTTATATAACCAATATAGACTAATGGATATAGTATTATTGCAATAATAACATTTTTTTTATTTTAATGCACAGGATGTTCCAATTTTGGGAGCTTTTTCACACTGGCTTCTGTGCCCTTTTGATATGAACTTAGGAACTTAAAATTTTTAGTGGTGGTGATGGTTGTTGTTGCTTTTTGGCATTTTCTTACTTTCTGGCACAACAAATCATCCAGGATTCTCTTGTATTTTTTTCCTGTTCTTCCTCTAGAATGACCACTTCTACAAGGAGCCCTGGTTTCTTTTATTGGAAAATGGTAGTAAGAAATAAAAATCTGGTTGCTAAGTATGCTCATTGCTACTGGATGTCACTGATTTTAGTCCCATTCAATAGATAGGGCTAAGAAATATATGTACGTATACCAGCTGTATTTAGTCTGTTTTCATGCTACTGATAAAGACATACCTGAGATTGGGCAATTTATAAAAGAGAGAGGTTTATTGGACTTACAGTTCCACATGGCTGGGGAGGCCTCACAATCATGGTGGAAGGTGAAAGACATGTTTCTCATGGCAGCAAACATGACAAGAGAGCTTGTGCAGGGAAATTCCCCATTTTAAAACCATCAGATCTTGTGAGAGTTATTCACTATCATGAGAACAGCATGAGAAAGACTTGCCCCATGATTCAGTTACCTCTCACTGGGTCCCTCCCACAACATGTAGTAATTCAAGATGATATTTGGGTGGGGACATAGCCAAACCATATCCCCAACCCATGCATTCACACATATATTGATCTCTGTATTTAGCTATATGCATATATAGCAAAAACATGAGTCCATACTGATAACTCTCACTCCAGCCCAGCACTACTGGATTTATTCTAGCCTTCCTCCTTTTCTTATTTGTAACTTCTTTCTCTGACATGCTAAATCTGGCTATCATTGTCTGCAATGTGTTTACACATTTGTTTAACCCTGGCATATATATAGTTGCATGTATAGTTGCAGAAGTGCTAAACCATGCCACAGAAGAAACAAATGGATCAACTTCAGTGTTGTGTAGACTTCTTTTTGTCTTTAGCTCTACAATATTCAGTCAAAATCCTGTTTTCAAAGTTACTTAGGTCAGTTTTATTCCCTGATCTACTCAGTGTAATTATGAGATTTGTTTATAGCCTGTCTGAATTCCATTTTTACCCATAACTTGTTTTTGTAAATTTATGTACCAAAAAAATCTACGTGGTATATAGTTCTGAATTTTGTCAAATGCATATTCATGTGTTCATGAGCAAAGTTCATATAGAACAGGTCCATTACTCCCCACATTCTCCTGCTTCCCCCTCAGAGTCAACTCCTCTCTCCGTCACCCAGCCTCTGGCAATCACAGATCTGTGTATAGGGATAGAACCCTTTAGCTTTGCCTTTTTTAGAGTACTAAATAAATGGAGTCATACGCTACGTATGGCATGATGAACAGATCTAATATAATCTTTTTCCAAATAGCTGATAATTATCACAACCTGATTTATTTAAAAGTGTGCCTTTGACCCAGCAGTTCAAGAAGCCACCGTTATCATATGCTAAATTTCTATCCATTATTGAGTCTATTTCAGGACTTATTCTATTCCATGGGTTTGTCAGTTCATGCACTCGTACCCACATTTTTTTTTTTTTTTTTTTTTTACTTTTGGAGGCTTTGTATTTACTGTATGAGATTTAGGTGTGGACACAGCCAAACCATATCACCAACCCATGCATTCACACACATATTGATCTTTGTATTTAGCTATATGCATATGTAACAATTGCATTTAGTGTATTAGACTTTGTATTTTCAGGTTTCTCTGCTAATTTGCTGGACATTAGCATATATAAATATCAGGTAAAGCTATTTTCCTTTAAAGCTCATTTCTTTCACTGTTTTTCTAGTTATTTTTGCATATCTGTTTTTCCATTTGAACTGCATTACAGCTTGTGTAGCTCCAGAAAAAATGTTTTTATTGTGATCACATTAAGTTTATAAATTCACTTTGAGAAAACTAACATCTTAATATTTGACTTTTAAAACAATAACAAGGGGTGATTTTTATGTAAGTCTCCATTTATATCTTTTAATGATATTTTTATAATTTTGTTCATAAAAGGTTTGAAGTTCATTTATTTTTATTTTTATTTATTTATTTTTGAGACAGAGTCTTATTCTGTCACCAGGCTGGAGTGCAGTGGTGCAGTCTTGGCTCACTGCAACCTCTGCCTCTTGAGTTCAAGCGACTCTTCCGCCTCAGCCTCCCAAGTAGCTGGGACCACAGGTGTGTGCCACCACGCCTGGCTAATTTTTTTGTATTTTTTAGTAGAGACGAGGTTTCACTGTGTTGGCCAGGATGGTCTCTATCTCTTGACCTCGTGATCCACCTGCCTCGGCCTCGCAAAGTGCTGGGATTACAGGCGTGAGCCACCGCGCCCAGCCTGAAGTTCGTTTTTGAGTATTTCTTTGTCGATGCTATTGTGAGTTGAGTTTTCTCTTCCATTTTATCTAACTTACTCTGTAAAAAATACTGATTTTTAGCACCCTAAGTTTATATCTGCTGCATTATCTAATTCTTTTGTCATTTTAGGTAATCATTGGTTTTCTAGCCATTTCTGGGTATATTATCATGTTATCTACAAATAGAGATAGTTTTATTTCTTCCACGTTCATGTCTAATTGCATTGGTTAACACCTTCAGTTAAATAGTAATGAAAAGGTAAGTATTGGACATCTTTGTCTTGTTTTTGATTTTAGCAGAAATATCAGTCATGTTTCTCTATCAAGTAAGATCCTAACTCTAGGACTCTATTTCTCTTTATCAAGAATTTTTATTTGAAATGGGTGTTAAATCTCGTGAAAGGCTTTTTTTTTTTTCTTTTGCAGCTTGTTATATGTTTTGTTTTAGATACTGCTTTTTATCAGTTTTAGGATTTTTATTACTTTTACATTTTTCATATCTTTTCTGAGATATCCCCATCTCTCTCATTACTCTCATCTTTTCCTGTAGTTTAACATTGATCATAGATTCTTATTTGTTTTATCAATTCTTGTGCACTAGTTCTAAAATCTGTCTCGTAACTGAGTCTGTTTCTGCTGACTTTTCTCTAGACTGAGTCATATTTTCATGTTTCTCTGCTAATTTGCTGGACATTATGTATGATACATCATGTAGACTTTGCCTTACGTCATTTCCCTCGGAGAGTGTTGAACGTTATTCTAGCAGGTGATTAAATTACTGGCAGATCATCTCGGTCTTCTGAAGGCTTGGTTTTAGGTTTTGTTGGAGTAGAGCTAAATCAGGCTTGCACTTACTCTAAGGAACATCTCTGAGTCATGAGGTGTGATTTTCATTCATCAAGTAAACAAAGGTTCAAAAAGAGATGGCTGAGGTGTTTACCAAGCCTCTCTAACTTAGTGAGCAGCTGCCAAAGTTTCTGGTCAACTCTTTCAACCTGCTATATTTTATTTTCTTTAGACTGTTTGTAGTCTTTCCCTGAGCATGCATAGTTAGTTAGGAGTCATTCAAACATTTTGAGAGAAAATTTTATGTAGATTTTGAAACTCCACACTTTATGACTCCCTTTTTTCAGGGAGTTTTTTCCTTAATTGATAGATTTTCTGGCAACCCCAAACTCTGACATCTGAGTCTTCAATTCATTAAGATTACCATTTTCTGCTTGAGTTCTAGGCCTTCCTCTGGGAAGAATGAATGGTGCTCTCAGAGGAAGAGCTGCATACATGAGGATCTTGCTCAGTGTCATGTTCTTCTGTCAGGGAATGGATCCTTTCCAGTTCTTGTTTAATTTTGTTCACTCTCTGATACCTCCAGACACATTAAAAAATACTCTCCCTGGAATTTTTATTGTCATTGCTAGGAAGTTTAGTCTGATACTAACGGCTCTGCCATTGCTTGAATCCAGAAGTCCAGAACCAAGACTATACTCTCAGTGGAATTAATCTCAATATGTATGTTATTTCCATTTTATGACACTGTCCTACTTACTCTGATGGAAACTTCCTAGGTGAGAGAAATTAGTTCTATTATTCTGTGGTTATTTTCCAGGCTAGCTAGCCAGAAGACACCTGATGTCTTCCTGGAGTATGGTAGTAAGCTAATGGTTTGTTTCGAATGAATTGATTGGTAGGGTGGAGGAGCAATGCCTTTGAATATTTTTTCCTGGACTGATCAGTCTCACAGATTCCATGATGATTTTTCTGACTATGGCAAATCTGCCTGATGCTCATGCTATTCATATGCGGAGTTAAATGCCAAAAAGGACCATATCTCCCCACTTGTAAAAGGGTTAAAGATATTTAGTATTAAAGTACAAAACTGTTTCTGTTAGATTCTAAGAAATTCCACTTGATATTAGACCACACCTGATATTCCTTATGTTTACAAAATTAATTTGAAGATTTAAAAAATATATGGTAAGTCTATAGGAAATAACTCATTTTAAAAAGGTTATTTGGATTTTTTTAAAATAACTCAGTCTATTGGTCTCGGGAACAAAATATTAGGCTAAGTTTTGATTTCTTACATTATTTTCAATGGAAAAGTAGGAAATTTAATTTTAGCAGTTGTATTCAGAATTGTTTCATATCAGTGATAAGGAGATTCTTTTGTATGTAGCATTATCAAGTTTAAAGTGTTGGGTATAAGTCACATAGGAAGATTATAAAGGTTTGTTCTATTTTAAAAGTACTCACTATATAAGAATTTAACTACAAGTCATTATGTTTTAAAGATGGCTACTCTCTTTATGAAGGCTTATTTCCATAATATTTGTTTTGTGTAAAGAATCTTCCAGTATATTGAAATAAAATGTAATGTAAAATAATTTGATTGGCCAAACTTCTACCCAGGGCTTCAGGGCAGGGTCTAGGTTTACTGAAATACTGTATTGGTCTATGCTAAATAGAAAATCTTGCTGGGGAGGAGAGGTGACTCCAGGTCTCCAAGAAGCCATGACCATGTTTCATGCCTGCAAACTTATTAATATACTTTCACATCATTAAAAGTGACTACAGTTTTTTTTTGTATCCATAATGTTTTAGTTATCCATGATCTCCTTGCTAATATCTTCTACTTCATTTCATTCCATTATGGCATTTAAAAGTTAAGTGGTGGTAGCATTTTGTAATGTAGGGCAAAATTCCATCATATATTATTACCAATAATTGACTTTTCTTCAGTGATTCTTTAAGGAGCTCAGTATTGGTGTGTATATGTAGAATAAACCAACAGAGGTAAATAGTTGGAAAGAAAAAGATGAAGAGAAGAAAACAATGTAGTAATTTGGGAGTTAGCTTGTAAAGCCTTGAACTAGCATCATTATTAAAGAAATATAAAGGACGTACTGTTTAAGCTAATTAAATAACAAAGTTAAAGATTAGCTAATCAGATTTCATAACTATATGGAAATGGCTGTGGTGGAATGGTTCAGGAGGAGGCAATTTGGGGAGAAAGATGGTTGTTGAATAAGAAATAGGATAGCTAAGAGAAAACACAATTTGAGATAAAGGATTATAGTTGAGGGATGTGGCCAGGGATAGAAATGGCTATTTGGAATTCATTCTCTTAGAAATGATAGATGAAATGTTGAGAGTGGGTAAGACAGGATTAGGCATCGTCTGTGAAAGAGCAGATGATGTTATGGTAATTCTGTGGCACAAATTTATAGAAACATTTTGTCTTAAAATATTTTAGTATGACATATCCCTGAGTACATTTTTGTATTAGAAATTGGTCTCTTTTTTCCTAGCCGTTTGCAACTCATGTATATTAACCACAGTACAGTCTTTCACATTTAAAAAGGGGAAAATAATCCCTTGAGTTTTTGCTTATTAGCATTTTGTAGAAACACATGAGCAAAGTATTAAGATTTAATATTAGAGCTTTGAGTGATTCAAGGTCTTTTTCTGGTGATACTTATAATTTTTTTCCTCTAATTTTGTTACTGATGGTCGTGCCTACTTGCACAGGAGCTTTTTACCTTTCAAGATACAATCTCTGTTGGCATGTTATACTTTAGAAGAAAAATTAGTTTGTTGTTTCATTTTATTTTAGAGAACTTTCTCGTTCCAGTTTTATCACTGAACGCTCACTTTTAGTCATCATCTCTGGCATTTCCCTTATTAGCGTACCAGTGGAAAATTGGGGCTTTGCAATTCCCCTTAACCTTCAGAGGCATTATTTTCCTCTGTGTGACATATTGAGCTATTAAACTAATTGGTTTTCAACTTAAATAGAAACAGGAGATTTCACACACTGGAATGTGGATTTCCAACTGCTCTTGAAAATTTAGAAAATCAGTTCACATTCTGTATTAGGTATCTACTGTTTCAAACAACAGTGCTTATTATCTCTGTTTTTGTGGGTAAGGAATCCAGGTGCAGCATAACTGGGCCCTCTGGCTCTAAGTCTCCCACAAAGCTGCACTCAGGTTATCTTGTGGGGTTGAATTCATCGCAAGAGTCTACTGGAAGAGTACTATCCCGGCTCACTCCCATGGTTGTTGGAGGAATTCAGTTCCTTAGAGGATGTTGGTCAAAGGCCTTCCTCAGTTCTTTCTCATAGAGGTCTCTCCGTAGGGCAGCTTATCACATGGCAGTTTGACTCATTAGAGCAAAAATAAGAAGAGCCAGTGAGTGTACTAGCTGCACAGAAATGACAGCCTTTTGTAAGCTTCTTATCTTGGAAATAGCATCTTGTCACTTTTGCTGGTTCCCCTACTCTCCCGTTGGAAGTGAATCTCTAAGTTCAACCCACACTCAATAAGAGAGGATTATCCAAGGGCACGAATGCTATTGGGAGCTATTTTAGAAGTCGATTTCATACTACCCTGAGTTTTCATGGCACAGACACTTGTTGGAGCTGAGTTCTGACTGGCTCCCTAGAAGTAGGTCATGAACTCTGGTTCAGAGCTGACCTCTTGGAGTCCTTTTAACGGATTCATGTTCCCTGCTGGGATTCCATATACAATTGAGTTTGTGATCTCTGTTTAGTGTCATTGTCACTATCTTTTTTTAGAAATACTTGCTCTATAGTTCGAAATTCTTCCTTTCTCTGCTCTGGGGAGATAACCACATAGAGTTAAAGTATAATACTTGAAAGAGATCAGATTGAATATAGGGATATTGTTATGATACATTGTTTTGGAAGTTCCATAGGAATTCCTCTATTTTGATTTGAACTTTATTGACATGGATATTTAAATGATTTAAAAACTGTTTAAGAAAACCTGCTAGAATATATTACATAAAAGTTGTCACACTTAGAATCCAGCAAGGCTTAATTTGTGTTTTTTCTGGGCAAAGCTTCCACTTTGTATATACACTTAAAAGTTTTCTAAATGTGTTGTTAATTAGAAGCTTGTGGCATTGGACTGGTCTTTTTAAGAAATCCTATAAAATTGCACATGAATGCTCAATAGTGTGAAGCAGCATCTTCATGAAATTGTGCAACTACAATGAAATACAGGAGTAAATTAATAACGAAACAGCTACCACACTGTAACTTTTCTCTTTATCTCCTGATTTCACATTTTTTTTTTTTTTGGTTCATCAGAGTAGAATCTACTGGATTCTCATGGACTGGCTTTGTAATAAACACATTTTTAAAAAGTGTGAGTTTATTTAAATTAATAAAATGTCAAATTTAGCTCAATTGCCAAACTATGTAGGATTTCACTAGAGCAAAGGGTTCTGTGGTGAAACACACACACACACACACACACACACACACACACACACACCCTCCCCATTGAAAACCACTGAACTAGACTAATTTTCCTTTGGGGTGGATAGAGGGACTTTAGCCAAAGATGTATCCAGACAAAGCATTATTATTCCTAGTCAAAATCATAAAATAGTAAAATAAAAGCTTGTTTTTCTGTAACAGCTACAAATAATGTTTTAAAACTCCAAGGTGTACCACAATTCTGAAGTATATTTTAAAATCATCTAAGATTTGAATATGCTTAGTAGTTTTTTTTTAGTAAAGGGGTTATTATTAGTAGTGGATAGGTGTGTTGATTTTGTTATTTGACCACTGTATTCAATTAACCAGAATTTTCTATTCCTTGACCATATTGTGTTTACAGAAAGCTTATTATTTTATGAACACTGTATCTGTACGATAAGCTGGGTAAATTGTTTATTAACCCTCCTCCTCTTTTTCCTCCTCCTACCTCCTCCACCTTCTTGTCCTTCACCTTCTTCCTGTTCTTCTTCTTCTCCCTATTCTTCCTCTTCTTCTTCTCCTTCTTGTTCCTCCTCCTCTTCTTCCTCCTCTGCTTCCTCTTTTCTTCTCCTTCTCCTCTTGTTCTTCTTTCTTCTTTTCCTCCTCCTTTTTCTCCTTCTTTCTTTTCTTCCTCCTTCTTTCTTTTCTTCCTCCTCTTCCTTCCCTCCTCCCTCCTTTCCTTCCTCCCTCCCTTCCATCCCTCCATCTTTCTTTTTCTCCTCCTCCTCCTCCTTCTTTCTCCCTCCTCCTCCTCCTCCTTCTCCTCATCCTCCTCCTCCCCTTTCTTCTTCTCCTCCTCCTCCTTTTCCTCCTCCTCCTGTTTTTTTCTCCTCCTTCTCTTTTTTCCTCCTCCTCCTCCTCCTCCTATTTTTTAGGATGTAAACTAAATGATACGAAATGTAAAAAGCATGCTTCATAAATATTGTAATTCTTTTTGCAAGATTATATAGAATGTAGAATATAGTAGAGAATATGGAATAATTATATTTTACATAGAATATAAATCATATAAAATATAGACAAGCAATGTGGCAGCTATTAGCAGTAACTATGTTAGGAAACCAAATATTGGCTCGCCATCTATTATCAGCCTGCATTATAACTTAGATCAACATGAAGGATATTAATATCATGCAAAATAATGTGTGGCTACTTTATCTTATTTGAACATTACTGAAAGTTTTCATATGCTTTTAAACATGTATTTTAAGAATTTACAATCTAATTTTTTAAATGAGTTTCTGTTGTCATATTTGTTTTCACAAGAAGTTGTATAAATTTATCCAAAATTTTGCTGAGAATTATTTTCATTGTGGTACAATTAACACATGTTTATGATTATTTTCTAAGTAATCAGTAATTTACTAATATCCTATAAGATCAACTATTTAAACTTATATAAGCTACTTTGGCATTCTAATTTGTCTTCTTAATTTTATCAATGGAAAATTGAGATCCCAGGAATCCTAGAAGCTTGCCCAAGCTCTCATAGTCATTTAAAGATACAGAAAATCTGTTTTTTTGAGACGCAGACAAGTCCCATGAAACAAATGGAGATGGATCTAGACCAGCTCAGCACTCCTATCGGCTGCCACCCCTCCCGAAGCTATGGAAACCCCACCAGGAAAGACTGTGGTTCCCTTCCGGCTCTAGGAGTTTTAGTAGGTTCTGCCTTCTATATCTGTGTGAATCCTTCTCACGGTCATCTGACATGGATTTTACCCTGCTGCTGCCTTGTACTCGGATTCCTACTACCTCTTCCAGGGCAAACACTTAGCGTTTAATATACTCAGCACCCTGTCCCTCCTTTTCTGAGATGGAGAAATCAGAAATCTGTGCTCTTTCTGTTACATCATACTGAGAATTTGATTTCTTATTAGAAAGATATTGGCAAAAAGAAATCCTAACATTTCATTATTGTGATCATTAGTATCATAATAACTGGTAAGTAGCTGGCATTTAATAAATATGCTCATTATCCCTTTTCTAGTGTAGTTAGTATAGGATTCTGAATTTTAACAGTGCCATTTTTATGTGAATCTATACAATGATTATAAAAGTGTTTTTCTCTCATTGAAGCAGGCCCTACACAGAACTGAAAACTTTTTGGTACCCTAACTGAGTTGCTGTCTCTTTCTGAAAGTAATTAAACTATGTAACCTTAACAGAAATCTGCAATCTAGTTTTTCACAGTTTCAGACTGCAATTTTGCTCTAATTAGTCAAGATTGGGAAGATGTTACTGTGTGCGGTCTGACAAACACCGGAGCTACCTGCGTGAAGGATACAGCAGGACTGTGCCTAAGGAATACATTTTTTTTTGGTGCTATGCCGGGCACCATGCTGCAGCTGCTACCAGACGGTGATTTCTAGTGGTTTGGCTTTCTTCTATTGTACTTCTAAATTTGGGTTCTTTTTTTCTCACTCATTTTCTTCTGGTCTGCCAACTTACATCCCACAACTCCTTCAAATTAAATCTTAGAAAATGATGCTTCCAAGAAATTTTCTGTATTTATTTGTACTAAGGTTCATGAGTGCTTATGTTTGAGTTGTCAGATGATCTGCACATAGCAGGTGCTCAAGAAACCTCCTTTAATAGAATTTCAGAATCATGAAAACATGTTTTTACATTGTTAAAGAGACAGTACCCCCAAATCCTAAGGCCAGGTATATATCTCTTTTCTTCAGGATAAAGGATGCAGGAAGAACATAGAGGAGAACTCTAGAATTTGGAGATAATAAATAGCTTGATGCAAGATATTTAAGGTGCATATTGATTTGTCTTCATGGCTACATATTTTGAGTACTCATGACAGTGGTTTTTAACCCTTATTTTAACCTGTAGCCCCCCTCCCTTATCCATTATCATTCGTATCTCCAATTATAAAGCATAAAGTAGGGCTCCTTTAGTTGCTACAATATCTTCATGATCCCTTTGAACTTTTTGCTGTATTCCTGAGGCTCAGCTCACCTATAAGGCTTTGGGATATTCTGCAGTCAACTCTTATTGACCAATGGAAATAGTGAGGAATCATCAGATAATTAAAATGGTATTTAATTCGGACTGATCAATATCTGCTTGGAATCATTTTAGATACTGCAGAAAACACAGAAAATGGTAAGACCTACTCATTTCTCTGCAGCTGCTACTTTGAGAGACAAAATAAACACACATGAAATCAGAATGAACAGTCGAGGGACTTGATAATTAAGCATAGCTACATCGCTATTCTGAGGTTGTTGCTGTTGTTACTGTTATGTGTGTTGCAAATCCCAAGTTAACAAGCAGCAGGTAACATTGAGTAGTGTCAGGCATTTTTCTTACCTTATCTTATTCATCTTTACAATAGTTCTATTGTCACCTCTCTTTTACAGAAAAAGAAACTGAGGTTCAGAAAGGTCAACTTCCTTGCGCATAAACACCAGAATAGAATTTTGAATCCAATTAAGTCTATACTTTTGATTATTGTCCTTTGCGGGCATTCAGCATTGTCCATATGTGAGTACAAAAGGTGCTGGCCTCTGGGAATGGTTATAGGGATGCATTATTTTCTGGGACAGCATTGAAAGTAGCTGTTAAAATATGAATGGAACCTGTGCTATAATGCAGTGCATCAGACATAATAAAAATAACAGAACAGTTGAAGGAGCTTTTGTATTTTGAAACCAGTTCCATATAAATTGTGGATTTTTAAATAAGCTATCATTGGGTTACCGGTATTGCTCTGCCCATCGGAAAGGATGAGGAAATTGACCAAAAAACACCAAATGACTTATCTTATGCGACATAGCCAGGGACAGATCTGGGAATAGAAATCAGTCTTCTAGGCCCCTTTCTACCAAGGATTTTTTCAGAATTGGGCAAGTAAAAAGCAGACATTTTTTCAGGTTTAGTGGCAAATCTGGACAGGTTGAGCTTCCACAAATGTGGCAAAGATAAAAGAGAAGTCAGAGAATATAGACGGGGGTTGGAGGCCCTTTGGCTTTTCTTCACTGTGGTCACTTGGGATTTTTATTTTTTAAACTCAGAAAAATGACGTATCATTTCTGGCTAATGCCATCTGTAGTCATTCCCACTCTTTTTGATATCCAGAGAGCAGTTCATCTCCCAGATGAATCCAGCCCAGCAATGGTATGGAGCGGGCAAACTGACCTCTTGCAGGACTGCTATTCTTGTGCTATTTAATGTGAAGTACCACACGTAGTTGACACTCAGGAAACTATTCCTCTTATATCCTTTTTGGAATCAGTCAATGCATTATGATTAATACATTAAAACATCTTGAAAACATTGATAGAACCTCTCAGGAAGATGTTAGCAGGCACAGATTGCTTCAGAAGAAAAGCTGACTTCTGAAAGGACTTCAGAGGCTGTTGAAGGAAAAGAGTGGAAGGAAACTTCTTTTGAACAGTGTGTGTTTTGTTTCGGATAGGCAGAATAAAAAACCGGACTATGTTATTGAAACATTTTGAAACACTACTTCATTCACTGTATACTTTTTGGATTGAAAACCACTAGATGATTTGTATTGCACTGTTTTCCCTGTATTTTGTATCTCCTTGGTGAATTGTGTCTCAGAGGTTCTCAATGGGACTCATAAGTGTATATAACATTCTTCTCTATATTCCTGGAAAACCACCACCTCTCTTCTGAAGGGGACATTACCTGGGGAGACAGTGTGTGGCATGGCTGATCAGTCAGCCTGTTCCAGTATGACACGTTGTTAGACATCTTCAGAACCACCAGCACATCAAGTCACTTAGCACAATGGCATTGGCAGTTGTTCATTGCTTTTCACGGTTAACCTCTTTTCAGTGACATTTTGCTCCCTATAACATTTGAACAAAATCGTTACTTGAAATCAGATCTCCAGTATCTTTAATAAAAGCTAATTCAGCCTCAGACCACAAGAAGGCAGATGCCGTGGTCCAAGGAAGATGGAGGAGCAGCCTAACTCCAAACAGCAGATCCTATCAACTAGTCTGTGTCCAGTTACAGAAACTGAGGAGGGTTTTCTGTAAGAGCAGAGGCTCTGCACAAAGCTCACATGGTTGACCAGTCCATGCAGCCTTACCTAGAGACACAGTCCTGATATCATCTTGACCGGCGAATGCATAACCAGTGTGTTAGACAGCTCAATGAGTGAATGTAGGGTGAGTGTTCTGTCCTCTGTGCACACGCAGTAAAATTGGAGCTTGGAAGCTATACCAGAGACACTAGCCCTGTTTCTCATCTGCTGGGTTAGAGGAGATTATGAGAAGGTTCATGACCAGGGCCCCAGAGTTGCTGAGAATGAAGGAGCTATTTCGGGGCCTAGGGAAATTCTAGCTGGCTCCTATCTCTCCTGTTCATCTTCTGACACAAAAGGGTATTCCTGGGCTTCTTTGTAAGCCAATCAGGAACACTAAATGGCAGTATCAATGAGGGTAAAGATTGCATGATTAAAATAACAGTCATCTACTTCCTTATCTTGATTAGAATTTGTGCTTGAGAAGTATAAGTTGCATTTTATGAGTTCCTGACTCATTCAACTATCACTTAACAGCACACTCATGCTGAGCCAGGTAGGTTATTGGGTGTTTATGAATGCAAAGACTAATACAATTATTTGTCTTCCAAGAGCTCATAGTCTGCTAAATACATACACACATACATGCATACATACAAACATAGATGCCTGCATGCATATATACGTACATACATACTTGTGATACGAAGAGTACCTGGTAATAATTGCTCACCTGCTGACACCTGGGAAGGCCTCAGGTTCCTCTTCTGTAACATGGAAATCTATGTAATGGTCTTTTGGCTTTTCTCTAGCTCTGATGTTTCTTGGTTTCTTCTAAATTATTATCAGTAAATATCATGGTTCTTAGAAATGTAGGATATTTTGTTTGCTACAAGATAACATCATTCTGTCACTTCAATCACTGCATATGTTCTTCCCCACAATCTTAGGTTAAATAGGCTTAATGCCTGTATTTTAAGGCTTTCAAATGTAAAAAGTAAAAATATTTTCTGACATGGGCAAGTATTACTAAATTTGGAGGAAATGTATAACTCAGATACATTGCAATATTTATATCACATCACTAGAATCCATTTTTTAGCAGGGACTCGTTGCAGTGGAAGCATCTTTTGACACAATAGTTTTAGATTCTGCCCAAGGTTCCCACAAATTTGTAAAACATCTAGGTAAATCCGTTATGATTAGCAATGGACAATACATTGTTATAAGCAGAGTAGAGTTCCAACAGAAAAAATCATCAAATTACTGTTCCCATTTAACAAAGCATGTGGCAGATCCTTCGTCACTTTGTGTGTGTGTTGGGGTGGGCATGTAGGAGAGGGAGATTATGGTCATCATCATTGAGAAGAAAGAAGGGAGGTTATACCTTTGTAGGTTTTGCAAGTTAGTGGACTGCATCATTACCTTCATTCCTTCTCCCTGCCTAAGCAGTTCTTTCATTCACTCACACATTTGTTTACCTACTGTGCTCCAGGCTGTTTTTAAACTGTGTTGTATCCTCTCTCACCTCTGAGTAAAAGTGGATTTTATCATTTATAATCTCTGTGACTCTAGACCTGAGATTTGCTTTTTCTGAGCCTCATTTTTTTGACCTGTGAAATGGGGGAATACTTTTCTGTCAAGGTTTCTTAGGATTTAATAAGCATGTATGTGATAAAAGCTCACAAGTATGCCAGCAGCCTTCAAAGGTGATGTATGATAAGTTGGTGCTGAAGACACATCAGCCCCTTTCCTTGCTCATTACATTGGCTTGCAATGTAGAAACTGACTTTGGTTAACATTTGTCCGATTTCACCAACTTTTGGTAGAAGCTTGCTTTAATATCTTGTGTTAGAAGTCTGTTTTTTTGGTTTTGTTTGCAGAAAATACTAATAGTGTATTTGTTATTTGCACAAATTTATGGGGTCTGTGAGAAATTTTGTTACATAGAGTATGTCAGGTGCCCATCACTTGAGTACAGTATATTTTTGTTAAGTATTGCCACTCTACTGTGTTTTCAATCATTGAGTTTATTTTTTCTAACTGTGTATTTGTACCCTTTAACCCACTTCTCTTCATACTCCCCCCTCCCCCCACTCACCCTTTCCAATCTGTTATCTATTTTTTTTACTCTGTACCTCCATGTGTTAAGATATTTTTAGGTTACACATGTGAGACCTTGCGATATTTGTTTCACTTAAGATAATGACCTCCAACTCCTTTCATATTGCTGGTAAACGAATGATTTTATTCTGTTTCTAACGGCTGAATAGTATATTATTATGTATACATACCACACTTTGTTTATCCATTTATCTGCCAGTGGACACTTAGGTTGATTCCATATCTTTGCTATTGTGAAGAGTATTGCAATAAACACGTGAGTGCAGGTCATATATTAATTGCTTTTCCTTTGCGTAGGTACCCAGTATTGCGATTGCTGAGTCAAGTGGTAATTTAATTTCTAGGTTCTTTTTTTTTTCCCATAGTGGATATACTAGATTACATTCCCACCAACAGTATATAAGAGTTCCGTTTTCTCTGCATTCTTACCAATATTTGGTATTTTTTTTTTGGTCTTTTTAATAAATAGCTATTCTGATTAGGATAATATGATATCTCATTGTGGTTTTAATTTGTATTTCTTTGATTTGTGGTGTTATCTTTTCATATATCTATTGGCCATTTGAAATACTGATAATTTTGGATTACTTAAGAGGCTTGTGACTTCTAAGACGTTTATTTACATATTTTTCTTAAATATTATTTTCTAATTATTTCCATTGATTTTATCATTTCCCTAGTTATTCCATATATAACAACAATGCTATTAAATGTATAAATAAGGTAATATACTTCATCTATCTAATCTATCTATAGTTTGATTAGAAACTCATACCAGGTGAACACATTCTGACACTCTAAAGTACCAATTGAATAGATTCTTTAAGGAAGAAAAAGTTCACAATTTTGTGCATGACAAAGAGCATTGGGAATAAACCCAGAGCTTGATGATTCAAGTCAGGACTCTACCTCTATTCTTTAGTTAAGGCAACTCTGGTTGTGACAGAGCCCACTCAGGCTAGCTTAAGCCAAAGGATTTAGGGTAAGCCTCCAGTAGTCAATTTCACTGTCATCTAAGATCAGTAGGTAAAGTACAGCCAGACCCTGTGTGGATCAGAACTGAAGTCCAGTAACGAGATCCCTGTCTTTCTCTCTTCTAGGTTGCACATTTCCCTTCATGTCATCTTCCCTCTTGTCTTAATGTGTCAACTTTATTTTTTCTTCACTGATTTCTTTTGCTTGCCCATATTGGATATGACTTTGCAGAGTCATTTCTTGGTCCCTCAAACCATAGCATGACCATTCCTTTCCAAAGCCTACATCCAACTGTAGCCTCTTTGTGTCTCAGTTCAAATTCTCAGGACAAGCTAATGAAGTATTCATTGGTTTGGGACGAGGTATCCATTTCTGATCCATTTAGCAGTTTTGGGTGGAAAGGTTGCAAACAATGAACCATATCTAGTATAACCCTTACTAGTTTGGTGAGTTTGGTTAACATTCTGATCAATTTTCTCACTTGAAAAAATGCAGGTAACACCACTTCCTTCAAAGGATAATGTGAAGATGAAATAAAATAACGTTTGTGAGATTGTTGGATAAAGTATAAAAAGTTCTACAGCCAGAGAGGAGCTACTCTATAGGATAGTAGTTACTAGGTAAGTTGAAGCATTTGGCAGCTGGTATTCCTGAAAGGACGGACAGCTATTCCTTTTAAATTCACTTCCACTCATTTCAAAGACTTTTGCCCCAATTGTGCTGTAACACATGAAAGCTTAGGTAATGGTGTTTCTGAAGACTGAACAGAGACCACACTGTTTAAATTAGGACAAATCAGTGTGAACTGTAAAGGGAAAAAAAGATGGTGCTTAGTGTCCCAAATGTTGAAATATTTAATATACTGTCCAATCTTGACATTTAGAATGTATTGTCTTTTTTTTTTAATTTAACAAGGGGCAAAAAAGACATAGAAGTATTGCGAAAAGGCAAATGAAAGTGGCTGATCTTTTGTCAGCAAACACACCTAATAGCTGAACTCACCCTTCAGCTAATTGTTAGTTGAACCACTTCTTTTTATCAAGTCAAAGTACTTAATTTATTGTTTGCCTTAAAAAAAAACTAAACTCAGTTTTTACTTTGGCAATGCTGGCATCTGGAGAGAATTTCATAAATGTGCAAGTCATTATTTTGGAAATACATCAGAACTTAGAGATCAATCAAAAATATTAAGTAGTTGATATGATGCTTTTTTCATGGAATTCTGGATGAAATGTCTATCTAATATAGGGATTTTTTTTTTGTCATTTCTATTGACACCATAAGATATAAAGTGGAAAAAAAACAGTGGACTCATTCTTGCTTTTCAAATATTCATAAGACAGGACTTGACATTTTCCTTGTAACCACCTCACTCACACAGAGCATGCTGGTATAGTCTAACTTTGCTGTAACCTGAGGCAATATGACTGGCTACTGTTTACGGAATAATATATCAAGTTGGATTGCTAGTTAGATATAAAGATGCTTAATGGCTTTTCATTTAGAAGAATGTATTGCAATCTTACGAGAAATATTTTAAATAACAGAATTCTATAGTATTATTATCTGATTGGTTGAATCATTTGTGTGCTTTGTTCATATGTGCATTATCTGTGCAAAATTCACAGGCTAATATTCAGTTAACATATCATTAGGGAGATCTAAAATCTTTAGGAAGTTAAGACCACTGCTAAACATGGAACCTCAAATCATATTAAATGTCATGACATACCACTATCCCTCAAAATCCAAGTTGTCTGTACTTGGATTGTAACACAAAATCCAAGTTGTCTATACAACCAAAAATGTTGATAAAATCTTCTGTGAGTCAAAGGTTCTGTCCTAACTCATAGGATACTTCATCTACAACATTTAATTAAACATTTAGCTTTCTTCTGTTTATTTGCTACAAAGCTTTTATGTACCTATTAATCTCTTTTATCTCACCTCATTTTTTCCTTCTGTGATATCTTCTGGCTATGGACTTTTAAACTTTTGCTCATATTTTTATCTCCTCAAGTACATTGTGTGTGGGTACTTTGAGGGTAGGGACCACTTCTTAAACTTCTGCATAGGCTAAAAAAATTGCCCACCAAATTAATGTACATGTACTAGTTGCTCAATAAGCATTGGCTGAAATAAAAAGGACTTTTCTGTTTACAGATGCTAGTCCCAGCTTAGACCCTTTTAGCAGGTCTTAGGCACCTTTTTTCCTCCTGTGTCTAATTATACTTACCAGGAAGTTCATTTCACAGAACTGTTATTTCATCAATGAAACATCTATGTAATACATTTTACATATTGTTAACAAATGCATACAATGTTTAACCCTGTTTATTTTTTTGTTTCTTACATCTTATATTCTAGGACCAGGAAGTCTCACATATGAATGCCTCATATGAGATGAAAGTGATATTTATGTATATTCATAGTTTCATGTTGATTTTTTTTATATTTGATTTTAACTAGGTAGTTTAAGCAAGGGAGAGATGTAGCCTTTTGCTTTAGGAAAATCACCTTGGTTTCATTTGTAACACAGATTTCAGAGGCAAAGACCACAGATGAAGATAAGAATTTCAAAGCATTTGGTATATAATCTAGGCAAGAGGTGATGATAATGTTAGGGTCTAGTTTAGTGGCACTGGGATTGAAAAAGTAGACAGATTTAAAAGACATTTAGTTGGCAGAATTTTTAAAGTGATTGAATTTCAGATATTCTGAGGAGTAGGAAGGGATGGTTTGTGTTTTGAAGGATCCTTCTGGCTCAGAGAATACATTTTAAAACTAGAAGACATAGGTCGGGTGCGGTTGCTCACACCTGTAATCCCAGAAGTTTGAGAGGCCAAGGCAGGTGAATCATGAGGTCAGGAGTTCAAGACCAGCCTAGCCAACATGGTGAAACCTGTCTCTACTAAAAATACAAAAAAATTAGCTGGGGGTACTGGCAAGCATCTGTAATCCCAGCTACTTGGGAGGCCGAGGCAGGAGAATCGCTTGAACCTGGGAGGCAGAGGTTGCAGTGAGCCAAGATAATGCCACTGCACTCCACTCCAGCCCAGGTGACAGAGTGAGGCTCTGTCTCAAAAAAAAAAAACAAAAAAACAAACAGAACAAAAACACACATACACACAAAAAGCTAGAAGACCTATGAGTCTTGTTGGGGAGTTGCTGAAATTGTCCATGATGGTAACTTGATCTAGAATGAAAACAGCAGAAATGGGTAGAAGTGAACCAGTTGAAGGGAGACTGTGCTAAGAGAGTAAAGACAACAACAAGCGAAGATGCCTTCGGTATGGGAGGAGGATGAGGGGGAGAGAGATGTCAAGGATGGCCCTGTGCGTGGGTAGCGGGATATAATCATTCACTGAGATGGGGAACTGTGGAAGAAGATCCTTTTGAGGAGGAAGATCAAAACTTTCTCTTTGGCGTGTTGACCTAGAGAGGTCTTTGGAACTTTCAAGAGGATCTTTAAAGTTGGTGAGTGGATATATACCTCTAGAGCCAGGAGGGGAGATCTGGCTTGGAGTTATAGAGTGAGTCACTGCGTATAAGTGGCAATTAAAGGCATTGGTAGTGAATGAAATTGCCAGACAGAAAGAAGAGGCCTGCATGTTGAGGAGGGAGGAACTTCAGTACTTATAGACTGGGTCAGGGGAGGTCATCCTGCAAAGGAGATGAAGCAGGGGGAGTGCCCACGGTTGGATTTCACTGGTCAGAAGCAATGAAAGAACAAGTGAAGTACAGTATACAGAATACTGATTTAAAAAAGGATTTTTCCCTTCTCTTGTTCTGACCAACATTGGCATTTTCTCATTGCCGCACTAACCTGTGTTGGTGTAGTGCTTTCCCGGAGACTCTTATGTTAAGCAGAGAACTCCGTTTCGTGAGATTGCTCAGGTTCAGACCATATCATATGCATCGGTTTTTTCAAAATTAACACTGCAAATATGTTTGCAATACCAGAATTGCAGGAAAGATAACTCTAGAATTGGCTTTACTCTATGTTGCTGTAATTTTTAATATACCTTTCACACTTTAGGGAACACAATGTACTCTGGGATGGCTGTGGTCCAGAAGAAACTCCCCATTCCAACCCCTTACTCATATTCCTTCCTATCTTCTTCCAACAGCTTTTTTGGAAGTGGTATTTTTAAAAGATCCTTGCCCATATGTTCTAATTTTAGTAGCTCAATCCTTAATATAACAAAGTACAAAGATATAAAGTCTTCTTATATTAGAATTTTGTAATTCTTCCTTTGCAGGTATTTCAGGAACCAGCAGAAATGACACAGAGGAATTTTTATTCCTCCCCTCTCAAAATTCCCTTCTCATTTCATGTAGTAATGACCATAGCCTAGCTGATCCCGAGGATCATCTGCTTGTTGCCAGAGTAGTGGGATTTCTGAGGCTGAGGGTAACATTTTTGAATGATAATGTTATTATATTCATAATGTTATCTTGTAAAGCATACTCTTAGTTAATTTTGTGTGTCAGCTTGACTGGTCTAAGGGTTGTCCAGGTAGCAGGTAAGACATTACTTCTGGGGATGTCTATGAGGGCATTTCCAGAGAGATTGTCAGTTGAATCAGTAGACTGAGTAAAGAAGATCACCCTCACCAATGTGGGCAGGCATCATCCATTCCATTAGGGCCAAAATAGAACAAAAACGTAGAGGAAGTGCAGATTCATTCTCGAGCTGGAACATTTGTCTTCTGCCTTTCAGCATTGATGCTTCTTGATATTTGGACTGGGACTTACCCTGTTGACTTCACTGGTTCTCAGTCCTTTGGACCTGTGTTATAATGACACCACTGGCTTTCCTGGGCCTCCAGGGGGGCAGACAGCATACTGTTGGACTTCTTAGTCCCATATGATAAATCTCAGCCAAGTGGTCATAACCTCTTCCTAGGTCTCCACATATATACTATTGGCTCTGTTTCTCTGGAGAACCTTAATACATGCACAAAGTATGTGACTTATGTGACTATGGACATAACAATGAATTTCAGCTCATCAATTTGCCCGTTAAGGACCTTGTATGAATGAAAGAATTTAGAAATACTAAAAAATAAAAAACTATTGATACATAGAACAAAACTTATGAGTCTCAAAATTATTATCATAAGTGAAAGAAACAAGGCAAGAAGAGTATGTACCGTATAATTTTACTTACATAATATCTTGGAAATGCAAAATTATCAATAATAACAGAAAGCAGGTCTGTAGTTGCTTGGAGCTGGGGACCAGAGAAGGGGGTTGGGGGAGGGATCTGGGATAGATACCAAGGGAAATTTTAGGAGGTAATGCAATGTTCATTAGCTTGATTGCAGTGCTGGTTTCAGAGGTCAGAATTAATCAAACTGTACACTTTATTTAGTGTACATAGTTTATTTTATTTCAGCTTTACTTCAATAATTAAAAAAACATACTAAGTGACTAAAAAAATCAATTTTAACATTCTTTTTAACTCCCACATCCTGTGATTCTCTTATTTTAGAGGTGAGGGGACTACAGGCAAGGACAATGTTTTTTTTTTTTTAATTTTTTTTTTAACAGGATTCTTGTTCTACTGCCCAGGCTAGAATGCAGTCTAAAAATGGGTATTAAAAATATCTATTATGCCAATAATTGTGTTTAACAATGGAGACAGGAAGGTATAAGAGATGAAAATAACAAACAAGCAGCCAACCAGTATTACACCTGTTTTAAAAGTGACCGCATAATTGGAAATAAATCACTCCTCAGCAATTGTATAGCATTTCACAGGTTTAAATAAAACATTTGTTGGCTGCTTGTTTGTTATTTTCATCCTTATTCCTTCCTGTCTCCATTGTTAAACGCTTGTGAATTATTAAAAGTGACCAGGCAGATTCTTTTTAGGGCAGGGCTTCACGATGAGCAGAAACTGCTGGGAGTGGCATAAAAATTAAGCAGGATAGGGTTAACTGAGAAAAAGGAAAGGAAAGTTTCAATTAAAGTGCAGGAGGGGGAAACAGCCAGAGAATCACAGAAAGTAAGCTACCATACCTTAAAATACTACATGAAAACAACAGAATAGTGTGCTCTGTAATGTTAGAAAATACATTTGGACCAAGACTCCTTCTAAATTTAAGGAAAACTACATTCACCTAAAAATAAACAACAGAACACTATTAAGATCAAATTCTCCTCAAAGTTACTGTATGAAAAAAGAGAATAAGAAGTAGAATCATAGTTTTATAAATAACGACAGCATTTCAGAAATATGCTGAAAAAAAGACTGAAATTGTAGTATTTCAAAATTAGCTAATAAATATTAAGATAATGATGGTATAAGAAGTACGTATTAGGGTTGGGCATGGTGGTTCATGCCTGTAATCCCAGCACTTTGGGAGGTTGAGGCAGGAGGGTCACTTGAGGCTAGGAGTTTGAGACCAACCTGGGTAACATAGTGAGACCCCAATTCTAAAAAAAAATAGCCGGGCATGATGGTGTGTGTCCATAGTCCTAGCTACTCATGAGGCTGACGTGCAAGCTCAGGACTTCTAGGCTGCAGTGACCTGTAATTGCACCATTGCATTCCAGCCTGGGTTAACAGAGTGGACCCTGTCTCAACAACAACAATAAAAAAACTCACCAGATATTGAAGTGTTTACTAGAAAACATAAGCCAGAAGTAGAAAAATTCAGGAATGACTTGACAGAATTGATGAAAATATTGACAATAAAAGAAAAAATTATTGTAGAAATGAGGACTAAACCAGAAGGATCACAAGAGTCAACAAATATACTGCATTAACTGAATGGAGGATAAGAGTCATGTGGTCATCTCAATAGATGTAGAAAAATATTTGACAAAACACAACATTCTTTCATGATAAAGGCTCTCAACTAATGAGGTATAGAAGCAATGTACTTCAACATAAGAAAGGCCATTTTTATCAAGCCCACAGTAAACATTATATTCAAACATGAAAGGTTGAAAAGAGCTTTTCCTCTAAGATCAGGAACAATAAAAGGATGCCTACCCTCCCCACTGTTTTTCAGTACAGTACTGGAAGTGCTAGCCAGGGTAATTAGACAAGAGAAAGAAAGAAAAGGCATCCAAATTGGAAAGTAAGAAGCAAAATTGTCTGTTTGCAGATGACCCAATCTTTTGTATAGAAAATCTTAAGGACTCCATCTGATAAACAAATTCAGTAAAGTTACAGAATACAAAATCAAATTTAAAAATAGGTATTTTTCTGTCCACTCACAATGAACTATTCAAAAAGGAAATTAAGAACACAATCCCATTTAAAATAGCATAATAAATACTTAGGAGTAAATTTAATCAAAGAAGTCAAAGAACTGTATCCTAAAAACTATGAAACATTGATGAAAGACATTGAAGATATTCTGTATTCATGGATAGTGCCCCAGCAATCTGCAGATTCAGTATAATCACTATCAATATTCCCAAGTCATTTTTTCACAGAAATAGAAAAAAAAATCATAAAATTTGTGTGGAACCAGAAAAAATCCTTAATGGCCAAAACAATCTGACCAAAAAGAACCAAGCTTAGAAGCATCACACTACCAGATTTCAAATATATTAAAAAGCTATAGGAATAAAAACAGTATGATACTGGCATGAAAACAGACACATTGACCAATGGAATAGGATAGACAGCACAGAAGTAAACCCTCACATGTATGGTCAACGAGTTTTCAACAAAAGTGTCAAGAAGACACTATGGGGAAATATTCAGCGTTCCTAACACCATTTATTTAAGTCACTGCAATAAATGGTATTGGGAAAACTGAATATCCAAAATGAAAATGGACCCTTATCTTATCCTTTATATAAGAATCAACTAAAAATGAATTAAAAATTTAAATGTAAAACCTGAATCTGTAAAACTACTAGAAGAAAACATAATGGAAAATCTCCATGATATTGGTGTAGGCGGAGATTTCTTGGACATGACCTTAAAAGCACAGACAACGAAAGCACAAACAGACAAGTGGAACTGCATCAAATTAAGAAACTTCTGCAGAGCAAAGGTAAATAGAATAAAGAGATAATGCGTGGATTGGGAGAAAATATTTGCAAATCACGTATAGGATAAGGGACTAATATTCAAAATATACAAGGCACTCAAACTACTCAGTAATAAGAAAACAAATAATCTCATTAAAAAATGGCAAAAACTTGAATAGACACTTCTCAAAAGAAGACATACAAATGGCCAACAGATATATGAAAAAAGTTTAAAATCTATAATCATAAGGAAATGCAGATTAAAATCAGAATGAGATATCATCTCACACCTGTTAGATTGGCCATTACCAAAAAGATGAAAAAAATCAAGTGTAGGCAAGAATGTGAAAGAGAGGAAACAATTATATACTGTCGTCCATCAACAGATGAGTGGATTTAAAAAATATGGCATGTATATACAATGGAATATCATTCAGCCTTAAAAAAAACACAGGAAATTCTGTCTGTATGACAACATAGATGAACTCAGGAGACAGTATATTAAGTGAGATAAGCCAGGCACAGAGAGACACATGTAATATGATTTCACTTATATGTGAAATCTAAAAAAATCAAACTTATTCAAGTAGAGAGTAGAATGGTGGCTACCAGAGGCTAGGCTGGGAAGTTTGGGGAACGAGGGGTGGTCAGGGAAAAGGGGAACATTGGTACAGCGGTACAAAGTGTCAGTTAGCTAGGAGGAATGTGTTCTGATGTTCTACTGCACAGTAATGTATAAGGTGACTATAGGTAATAATATCTTGTATATTTCAAAATAGTTAAAAGGGAGAATTTTAAATGTTCTAACCACAAAGAAATGATAAATGTTTGAGGTGATGGATATGCTAATTATCTCAATTTGATTATTCCACAAGGTATACACGTATTGCAACATCACATTGTACCCCATATATACAGTAAAATTATGTCAATTAAAAGAAAAAAGGAAAAAGTAGAGTTTAGAGCAGTAACTTCACAAGGTAAAATTGATCATTTGTGTAAAGTCTAATACAGATATTTTTGGACAACTTCCCTCAAACTGGAGAATTTCTTGATGAGAGTGTCATTATGATATCCAAGGCTGCAGCAGAATGGAGAAGGCATGCTGCATATGTGGCCTTCTGATCACATTCCATTGGCCAGAACTCATTGTTTGTTCCTATATATGCAAAAGGGATTGGGAAATATAGTACCTGGCGGGACAGCTGCTTTCCAGAAGCTACCATAGGCCATGGAAAGGAAAAATTAAGCTTTGGGGGTTGGCAGACCATTTCAGCTACAGAAACCTTTCCCAGATATATGCCTATAAACTTCCTCTGACACAGTCACGGTCGACCGAATCATTGGCAAGAGAATGGAGAAACCATGATTAGTTTAAATCAAGGCAGATTTATCTTTTAGCTGTTTATAGGGTCAGCTTCCCTGAGTGATGAATGTCTGAATAAAATTGGGGTTCTGTGGAAGAAAGTGAAGGCCTACTAACAGTGCCTTCTAGTCACTACTATGACTTAACATCTTTTTCCAAATGGTTACATTAATCTGAACATGAGCAAAGAATGGATGTCACTTTAGCAGCTACTGCAAGGTGATGTGGAGATGGCTGGAGACAGAAAATAAAACTGAATTATCTTTAAATGATCATTGAGTAATTTAGCCTAGCTGTCAACAATGTCCCATGTTCTGCCTACAGATTAATTTTTCAATAGAATATTTAGGCTGAGTAGTTTTTCTAGCAAAGGGAATAATTTAATATTTAATAATTATTTTTTATTTGTCTTGCTTTCTTACTTAGTTTATATCAAATATATCTGTGAGATGCCTTGCCAAACTGAAGATCATGGCACAAAACCAGATTAAGTGATCCAAACAAGAAACAGCACAGGACCTTGATTTAATTAACACAATTCCAAATTGCATGTTCAGACTGAGGTTTGCTTAAAGGAAACGAAACACACATGTATTTTGAGCCAAAGCACTACATAGACAATTATGCAGCAATAAAATTATAGATGGTAGCTACATTAACTATGCAACAGATTCTACATATATGTCAAAAAAGCATGGATCATGCATCACTCTTCTAACTTGTATATACACCAAATGATCTTAATTTAACAAATCTTTTTTTTTTTTTTTTTTTTTTTTTTTTTAGACAGAGTCTAACACCAACGCCAGGCACCAGACTGGAGTGCAGTGGCGCCATCTAGGCTCACTGCAACTTCCGCCTCCCGGGTTCAAGCAATTCTCCTGCCTCAGCCTTCCGAGTAGCTGGGATTTCAGGCGCGCGCCACCAAGCCCAGCTAATTTTTCTATTTTTAGTAGAGAAGGGGTTTCACTATGTTTGCCAGAATGGTCTCGATCTCTTGACCTCGTGATCCGCCCGCCTCGGCCTCCCAAAGTGCTGGGATTACAGGCATGAGCCACTGGCCCGGCAACAAATCTTTTTGACTGTTCTGGGCTTAGATTTTTCATCTATAAAATGAGAGTTGCATTAGATGTTCTCTGAGGTCTCCTTTCACTGTGTAAATTTTCAGGTTGTTGAGTCTTGGTCTTAAATCACTTAATAAACAGTTGTTGTATAAGGAAGATTTTTTTTTTTATTTTGTCTAACTTTTGTTTTAAGTTTAGGAGTACAAGTGCAGATTTTTTACATAGGTAAACTTGTGTCATGGAGGTTTGTTGTACAGATTATTTCATCACCCAGGTATTAAGCTTAGTACCCATTAGTTATTTTTATTAGCCTATGGCTAACCTATGATAGTTTCTCTGGTTCTTGAGTGGCTAGCAGCTACTGCATCTTCAGTACATGTCTGATGAATGAGTAAACCTGGAGTCCTTCTCACTATCTTATTAGAGAAAGGAGGTTAATTTGGATGTTATACTTTTAAATATCTCTGAGATCAAATAGCCATGAAACTTGCATATCTGAGTCATAATTAGTAGTCAGAGACCATAGATGTTCTAATAGATATTGATTTGAAAAGTCAATCTAATTCATAAGATATGAAATAGGTTAAGTAGTGAGCACTTGAGGCCATTGCCTTTGTATAATGTACAAAAGAACGTTAATTGTGTTAAAATTAATTTTCACTTATTTGATACTTTTGATGGTTTAGACAGTGGCTGGACTGAATTTTGTCCTTGCTAAACAACTTTTTATTAAGTGATTAATGTCATAATTAAGATTTCTGAGAAATATTTATACTATTAAAAAGCATTTTGCAAACTTTATAATTATCCCAGAAATTCTCACTTATATATGAATACTGATAAATTTAGACAAGCCAGTCACTGATGTATTATCCCCGAAAGATATCTAATGCTTTATTCGATGAGTTTGAGTCACTTTAGACAATTTAAATTAATTCAAATGTGTTTTCTTGAAAGTAATCTATAATGTAGTCTTTTCTCTAATTTCAACTGGTCCTCCTATGAACTGAAATTTTTGAAAATTTTAATATATTTTACTAGAGGGAAACAAGATACACTTGGGGTCTTTTGGAGGCTAGAGGATGGGAGAAGGGAGAAGATCAGGAAAAATAACTAATGGTAGTAGGCTTAATACCTGGGTGATTAAATAATCTTCACAACAAACTCCCATGACACAGTTTATCTATGTAACAAACCTGCATTTGTATTCCTGAACTTAAAAGTTAAACAAACAAATGAAAACCAAAAATAAGGTCTCTTATACTACTAAAACAAAAAAGTTGCATCAAGTGTAGGTTATCTTTTTTTGTCATAAAAATCAAATTTCTATAAAGTGAAATGGGTCATCAAAAATTTTACTTTCAGTATAAATTATTTTTCTTTCATAACTGAAACACTTTCCATGAGTAATCAAGGGCCTCCAGTCTCTTGTGAGCCAAAATAACATGTCTGCAGAAAATCTGATCCTGAATTGATCAGAAAGAAAATTCTTGGGTAAACAGGAACAGTGGCAACAGTGGGGACTGTTGGGGATTATAGATTCTGTATCGTATTCTTCACTGACATTTCTGCAAAACTAGAACAATTCAAACCAGTGTCTATATTCGTCAATTATTTTATCTTATTTTTTAACTTTTAAGTTCAGGGGTACACGTGAGGACTGGTTATATAGGTAAACTCACATATTGGGGGCTTGTACAGATTATTTCATCACTCAGGTATTACGTCTAGTATCCATTAGTTATTTTTCCTGATCTTCTCCCTCCTCCCACCCTCCACCTTCCAATGGGCCCCAGTGTCTGTTGTTCCCCTCTATGTGTCCATGTGTTCTCATCAGTTAGCTTCCACTTATAAGTGAGAACGTGCAGTATTTAGTTTTCTGTCCCTGTGTTAGTTTGCTAAGGAGCCTCCAGTTCCATCTATATCTCTGCAAAGGATATGATCCTGTTCTTTTTTATGACTACATAGTATTCCACGGTGTAGAGGTATTACATTTTCTTTACCCAGTCTTCCATTGATGGGCATTTAGGTTGATTTTACATCTTTGTTATTGTGAATAGAGTTGCAATGAACATACACGCGTATGTCCTTATAATAGAACAATTTATATTCCTTTGGATATATGCCTAGTAATGGGATTGCTGGGTTGAATGGTAGTTCTGCTTTTAGCTCTTTGAGGAATTGCCACACTGCTTTCCACAATGGTTGAACTAATTTACACTCCCATCAACTGTGTATAAGTGGTCATTTTTCTCCACAACTTTGCCAGCAACTGTTATTTTTTGACTTTTTAATAATAGCCATTCTGACTTGTGTGAGATGGTATATCATGGTGATTTTTGATTTGCATTCCTCTAGTGATTAGTGATGTTGAGTTTTTTTCACTTGCTTGTTGGCTGCATGTATGTCTTCTTTAGAAAAGTGTCTGTTCATGTCCTTTGCTCACTTTATAATGTTTTTTTTTTCTTGTAAATGTATTTAAGTTCCTTATAGATGCTGGATATCAGACTGTTGTCAGATGCATAGTTTGTAAAAATTTTCTACCATTCTGTAGGCTGTCTGTTTACTTTGTTGATAGTTTCTTTTGCTGTGCAGAGGCTCTTTAATTAGCTCCCTTTTTTTTTCAATTTGTCACTCTGATTTCAAATTTTTAATTAGTCCTAAAAATGAGACAATATGTGTGCATATAAGATCAACACTTCATTCTTAAAAGAGTTCTTTCAACAGCAAACTTCCTACTCAAAGAGAACCTGACAGTTTTTGAAGAAAGGGACCATCCATATTGCCTTAGGCTGCTGTTACCAAGGGAAAAATATCTTTGAAGGTCAGTATCTTTTTAATTAAGTTGCTAAGAAAAAATTTTTCAGAACGAATGCATTTCAAGATAGAGAAACGTGTTTTGAGCTAGTTTTTCCACCCTCCAATTTCAATTTAAGATACACTCTGAAACAGTAAACTATATTTTATCCTAATATTTTATTTACAGACTTATTAACTGATGTATTAAGTCTCATGATAATGGATCTAGGTTACTGTAGAAAATATTCAACTGTAGCAGGGATTAGCAGGAAAAAAAGTAGGTCATGCCATCCATATATCTGCCTCTGTCATTAAAAAACTGCTTCTTTTGATGTGGCCACATTATTAATACTAACATGAACTTTTGATTTCTGCCTGCTTTTCTGCACTAATAGGTAGTATTGCTGGCTGCTTTCCCCCCTGCTCCTCTATAAAAGCCTGTAAAGGGTGTTCAGTTTAGGAAATCTTTGGCTTCAGAAGAAATTTAAATATTAAACTTTTTTGTTTTCTTAAAATAGAGCTACAGAACATTTCATTGACTTAATACATGAGTGAAAAGAGTCTGGATGAGGCAATTACATGTTTTTCAATCCTGATAACATGTGCAGACAGAGTGGTATCAATAACCTAAAAAAGAAAATTATACTAGAAAAATACTTGTATGTAGAAAGCAACTTTTAGGATATTAATTTGACTGAATAATGCTTTCAAATGCACAAGTTGCTGCTTCTCACAGTTGTATTGCAACCAGAAAAATGTAATATAAACTTATTATAAGACATTTGCCTACGTCTTAATTGCAACATTTATTATTACATTCAAATGCATAGTTGCAGATCTTCAGTGAAATATTAAAATAAAAATTATATGCAGATGATAACTTATTTGCCTTCTAAATTATAACCTGCTTATACACTACTTCTAAGGTGCAGCATATTTCCTCATAAATTGAAGGAAGCTGATTCTTCGAGAAGACTGATCAAAAGATGACCAGCTGTGAAGCAGTTTGGAGTTCAGAGGTCTAGATAAATGGAGATTTTGTATAACTATGTATGGGGGGACCTGGTTCTGTTCTGGGTCTGCAGAATGTCTTGAACCGTTTTTCAATGTTTTGGGTTTGGCAAATCCAAAATGTGTTTTGCTAAGCACTTTTCTCTTCACTTTAAACCCATGTGTATTATAAAGGAAATTTAATCCGTATGTCTTTGATTCTTTTACACTTAACTCATCAAAATGTTGTTTTGTAAGAGCTATTTGATGTCCAAGAAGGCTTTGAGTTGTTTTATAACTTTAAAAAAGCTTTTTCCATCTTAGAAACAGGAAGTTGTACTTTTCTGAGAGTAAACAAAAATCTTAGAAGCTAGTTTCTTAGAGAATTTCAAACCTAGGATAAATTAATAATGGTAGCAACAATAAAGCAAACACTATATCCTTGGTTTGTTCTAAGCATTTTTCATGTTTTAAATTATTTAATTCTTGGAACTATCATGTGAGGGAAGTTAAATTACCTGTCCAATGGTCATACAGCTTGTGAGGTGGAGCTTGGATTGGAAACTAGGCAGTTTCTGTCTGAACTTTGAACAATTAAACATACTACTTATTTCTGTAGTATTGTCCTGAAACCTAAGAATTTTGGATATTTCTTAAAATTACTAATGCACCAGTAGAGTACTAGATACTGAGAAGATCATATGTTTACCCCTGAGAGAGTTTACTTTGTAATGGTCACACATATGGACCAAAGGAAAAACAAAATAACAAAATAAGAAACAAACAACCCTGAATGAAATCCTGCACATTTTGTTGATATCATTCATCTAACACATATGTACAGAGTATCTATTAACGTCAGGCTCTGTTGTGGTCATCGAGGATACTGTGCTCATGGAGCTTGTATCCTGATGCTGTTCCTCCTCTGTGAGCAGACTTGGAACTTGGAAAATTGCCTAGACAGCTTCAGATGTTTCCAGCAATGACAGGCAGGTTGGGAGGCAGCTGGCATGACCTGTAGCAAACCCCATCCAGCCTGTGCTCTTGGGAGAACATGTGTCCTGTGGAAGCTGTAGAGTGTTTGGGGCATCCAGTCCCGCTCTCCTGATGCCAGTGAATATTTTCTTCCTAGCACAGCTATTCCTTTCCTCAAGGACTTCAAGAAGGACTGCATTTCACTATGTGCTTCCTTTTACAATAACTTTTATTCTCATTAAAATAAAAAGAACATGTTTTATCTCTTAAAATGAAATAATGCAATAGAATTTGGGTCCTTGAATTCGGCTTTGCTTTATATTTGAGGATTTAGATTTTCTTTAAGAGAAGGTGATTTAAGACGTTGTTGGGCTAATCAGAACTTCGATGACATGGCTTCCAATATAAAAAAGTCACCCAATGGCACGTGCCTGTAGTCCCAGCTACTCGGGAGGCTGAGGCAGGAGAACTGCTTGAACCCAGGAGGTGGAAGTTGCGGTGAGCTGAGATCACGCCATTGCACTCCAGCCTGGGTAACAAGAGCGAAACTCTGTCTCAAAAAAAAAAAAAAAAAAAAAAATCACCCAAAAAGTGTGAGATGAGAGCTATGGGATGAAAGATGTAGTATGCTGAGAAAAAGTCAGCCAGAAGTATACCTTTACTTAGGAAATGTGTTTTGGATTCCAAATCAAAATTCATTTAATATGAAGTGGAATCATTGAGAAAGAATGGTTGCTACTACCAGTCCTCCCAGCCATGTAAAACCCAAAAGTAACTGGAAATAGTGAAACTTTGTCAGGTCTATGACAAATATATGCTTTTCTTCCAGGCCCTGAAAGGAAGGCTGAAATTAACTATATTTTGTGAACATTACTCTTCTCATAAATATTGTTTGTAAGAACATCTTTAAAAGGTTTAAAATGTAAAAACCTCTAAAACTAAAATATGTTGAAATATAAGCCTAAAGTGTTAAACACTGTATATTTTCTCAAATAAAAGAAAAAGAAGAATAGTACTTTCATTTGTGTTGAGAAGTAATATAAAAACGTACTAAATAAAAAAATCAGTGGGTTGAAAAAAGACATGCTTTTAATCTTTCCATTAAATACCTCTGAGCAGCCAAAATGCTCTTGCTTCAAGTGATTTTCCTGGTTTAGCCAATAAGTCTTTCTTAGCTTTGAAAATTTTATTCAAATATCAAGGGAATGAAGAAAAAGAAATGTCTGTTAAAATAAAAATAGAAGATCCCTGAGCCATGCATATATCAATCTTTGAATTATGTTACTTGAAGGATTACTTTTTTTTTGCAGGCTTGTTATACTTTTTTGTCATTTCACAATTTTCCCGTTAAGTACTTCCATGTCCTTTGTCATATTTGCCAGAGCTATTCTTGTCTCCCTCAATTTGTCCTCTGATTGTTTGAGGCTGAGAGAAAGCTGCTCTGAGTATACATAATGGGAAATTGTAGTCCATAGAAACTAACAAAGGATTTCAATCTTATTTTAGCTTTACAATTATTAGTCTCTCAATCTTGATTTTTTTGCTTTTAATGACACAGACTAAAGCAAAAAATTCTTGTGATTCTCAAGAATATCTTTATGAATCAGTTATTTCTCTAAACTTTCCTTTGGAAAAAGAAATAAAAAAAAAAGAAAAGCAATTGACTTCTAGCATGACTATCAAACAAAGGATTCACTTACAAAACTAATTTCTCATTCATATCCTAACCTTTTCACTATGTTATATCCTCCTTTAAAAAGTCATGATTACTGGCCAGGCGCAGTGACTCACGCCTGTAATCCCAGTACTTTGGGAGGCCGAGGCAGGCGGATCACCTGAGAGGTCTGGAGTTCAAGACCAGCCTGACCAACGTGAAGAAACCTCATGTCTACTAAAAATACAAAATTAGCTGGGTATGGTGGCGCATGCCTGTAATCCCAGCTACTTGGGGAGGCTGAGGCAAGAGAATTGCTTGAACCCAGAAGGCAGAGATTGCTGTGAGCTGAGATCACGCCATTGCTCCCCTGCCTGGGCAACAGGAGTGAAACTGACACACACACACACACACACACACACACACACACACACACACAAAGTCATGAGTACTAATTTTTAATAGTTTGCAAAAATTTCAGGTTCTGCCTATTGAAAAAATACATGTAGCTACCAGGTCTAAGAGGCTAAAACGAATAACAATGTCACCATTATCATGATGGCCTGGGATTCTTTGGCTCTCTGAAATCAGTGGTGGGAATTCAAACCATTTAGTTTGCCAAAACAATTCATTCTATAGCTAATATATGCAGTCTTGCTTTCAAATTCTGGAGTCTTATGTTTTTGTTAGTGTCGGTAAAGACAACTGGGGGAAGTCCCCCACATTGTCCCCTCTGTTTATATAATCCCACCTCTTCTCTGTTCATGAAAGGATGGAAGGAGAGAAATGGCTAGATATATCAGAATTATAGAGAAGGGCAATATTTCTGTGACTTTCTTTCTAAATGGGCCCAGGAGCACTGTTTACCTGAGTCTATCTTTAATGTACTGAATTGAAGATCTGCTGCAGATCTCATGAGGTCTAAATAGATTCCTAGCTCATCAATTTTATGCTTCAAATTTTACTCAAGGTTTTAATCCTACACTGGACAGTTTGAGGAAACCTTAGCTACTATTTCCCATTTAGAAAAGTGTGTGTGTGTGTTCAAAAGATATTGTAATATACAACCTGAACTGGATTGGCCAAATTTGGAATATTTGGTACCTTTTGGTTTGACTCCAGAAGCTTGGGTGACTGGTCGGGCCAATGGGTGAAAATAAACAATAAAGAAATAGCAAGTACTGCCTTAGGGGTGTAAGTATTCCAAAGAGAGCTTGGGAATTTTTTTAAATTTAGGCAAGAAAGTTAATAGAGTATATTTCCTATTCCAAAGGAAGTTGTTTATTGCATATATATTTCCTGTTTTGCTGCTGCTGCTGGTATTCCTTCCTTTCCTTCTCTTCTCCTCCTTCCCTCCTCTCCTGTTTCTTCAGTTTATTTGCCTTCCACTTTTGAAAGTCATACATCATGAATCTAGTTGCCTTAGAGAAGATGAAACACAAACAGCAAGTGTGTATGTTCAATGACAGAAATGAACGGATCCAAAATAAATCCGTTTAAATGAGCTCCTTTTCTCACCTAAGTAGGAGAAAAAAATTAAAAATGGGAGCAAGTTATCTGGGGGAGCAAGAATGGGGCTAGTTACACAGAAAAGACAAAGGAGATCCTAGAGGCAAGAAGCCCAATTAGGGAAATGCTGAAAACCTTCTTGAATTTGAGTTCACTAAATCACCAGGTGGCTCTTACCTCTTCTAAGCCATTTCTCCTCTCTGGATAGGATTATAGTAGATCCTATAAGTCTTTCACTTCACTAGAAGCCAGCCAAGACATTTCTTTGAAAAGAAGTTGGATGGCAGTGGCTAAGGCACTGAAATTTAGAAAATCTGTAAGAAAATCATCTCACAGTGATATTGGAAACCGACGGTAGAGTCCTCAACTTTTTGCTTTTTACAGTTGTTCCTTTGGTTTGGACTTTTTATAGACTTTTGATTCCTGCCTTAGGCAAAGTAGAAACATAACTTTTTCAGGAGAAGATGGAGAAGAGGAAGAGAATGAAGCCTAGAAAAGAAGAGAGCATGGGCCTTGGTGTTTTCTCAGGGCTCTTAGTAAAATAGTGTGTGGGCTGGGAAGACACACTTCCTGCCTGGGCAGAGGCTGTGGGAGGGCAGAGCCCCAGAGAGAAGGAATCAGCTAAGTGGACACAAGATGATGCAGACGGTGTGCAGGCCTGAGATACTATGCCTTCTTCTGGAGTTGAAATTAAAGGGAGGAAACAGCTACTCAGCAAAAATGCTGGAAAGGCAAGTGGAAGAGAAAAAAGACAAATAGAGTGAACATTTTGTTGGTTCCCTACTATGTGTGATGCTCCATACCAGGTACCAGAAAAATGCTAAGGCATTTGATCATTACAGCTCCACAAGGGAGGGGTTTTAATTTCCATTCCATAGGTTGCTGCAACTGAGAAATCTAGATTTCTAACAGAGTCCTAATAATGAGTTTCAGAAAACTTTCGTAATCAGAGCAAGAGAATAGATAGGATTTGAACCCAGAATTCTGTTTTCAAAGCCAGGGATTCAGGTATAGCCATGAAGAAACAGTAAAACACAGAAAAGTTCTCGCTATTGAAGAGTTTATTTGACAAAAGAGATAGACTACCTTTGGAAAGAAGTTGACTACCATGACTTGATATTAATACTCAGTAGGTCAGAGGGCAAAATGAATTGATACAGGGGAAAACCTCTTACTCTTTCAATGATGCTCAACCCCAAATGAACCTTTGAGCATGTTGCAGTGGGAAATTCCTTGATGTTAACAGTAGCTTCATAGAACAGACACAGAATGACTCACAACGAAATTAAGATGCACTAATGGCACAATATATATTGAATCAGTTTAAAACACAGTGAGAAACAAACAGAAAGGGATGGGTGGTAAGGGGGTGGGTGGGCCTTGACATATCTAGGATAGGATCCAGTTGGGTGGAAGGAGTTTGCTGCCTGAATGCTGGAGTCTTCGATGTTCATACATCTTGTCTTCCTACTGGAAAGCATCAGCCTTCCCTGCTAACTGTGTGGTTATGAGGACCAGAATTGAGAGTGAGCAAGAGGGGCTCAGTATACAGAAGGAGCCTGGAATACATACACTTGCTCCATTGGAAAGATGCAAGAAAGAGTACAAAGGCCAAAGAGTGATGCTGAGTAGCATCAGCTTTTATCTCCTTGTTTCTGGCAGAATGAGGTCAGTAATGGCTGACTCTTAAATTTATCTAGGCATCATTGTTTTCAACTCTGGAAGTCCAATTTTGATCTTTAAAACTTTTTAAATCTTCCATCTCTTTTTTATTATGCTTATATTTTCCTTTACCTTCTTTGATATATGGAATATATTTATATTAATTATTTTAATGTCCTTCCCTACTGGTTTTGTCATCTATATAATTTCTGAGTCTGTTTCTATTGATTGACTTTGGGGGTGGGGGGGTGTTATGAGTTACATTCTTTTTATTTCATCACCTTCCTGACAATTCCTTATTGAATGCCAGATATCGTGAATGTTACCTCATTGGGTGCTGGATATTTTTCTGTTTTACAAAATATTCTTCAGCTTTGTTCTAGGATGCAGTTACATTACTTTGAAATAGGTTGATCCTCTCAAGGCATGCTTTTAAGCTTTGCTAGGTGGGAAAATAATAGTATTTAGTGTATTCTTTAGTCTGGGGCTAATTTTTACCCACTCCTGAGGCAACCCGTTTCTGAGTACTTTATCTGATTTTTTGTATCATGAAATTTTTTTCTATGGCTGGTGGGAACATAAACTCTTCCAAACTTTGTATGAACTCTCAGTATTGTTCTGTCAGTTTCTTTCCTGTGGTTCTTTTCTCGGCAACAGGAAGTTTCCTCATTGATGCACTGACCAGTATTCAGCTGAAAACTCAGGGGAACATGTACAGATCTCCACCTCTTTCTCTTGCAGTTCTCACCTTTCCACGAAGCTCTCTCCTGCCCATGAAGTTCTCCCCTTTACATTAAAGTATCTCCTCTCTAGTACTCTACCCACTGAATGGTAGCTGCCTTAGTCTCTGAATTCTCAAATCTGTATCTTCAACTCAGGGAAACTGATGATCTCTAAGCCTCCCTCTCTGCTCTGTGACTTGGCAACTCTTTCCAGAAGCTATTTTTAAGTTTTTTGCTATTTTCACATTTGCTTTCCTATTGCCAAAGATAACTGTCCTATGCTGCCTGCCTAAAAACCATTAATTCATAATTATGTCTGGTTTTTTAATTGCTTTAAGAGGGAGATCTATGGTACTTCACGTTACCTTGTCTTGACCAACAGTGGCAGTTGCCTCATTTGCTCCTTCCATTATTTCCTATCTATGTTTAGCACACTTGTGCTTTACTTTAAGGGTGACTCACATGTTTCAAAAGCTAGTTACTTACTTGCTAGACATAAAAACTCGTATTACAGAACAGAATCACTTAAACGTTTCCCTTTATTTCACAAGGACTACACATTTATTTTAGAAAAAAATAGAAAATAAGCAAAAAAAAAGAAAACAAAAGTCACCATTTTGTCTTCTACATTGAAGTTACTATTTTGGTGTTATCTCACAGCTAGGGGATTCTTTTATTGGGAAACACTGTGACATACTTGATGGACACTTTGGTTGATAAAGATGAGATTTCCTAGGTATATCATGGTCAGGAAGGTGAGGAAAGAGATGACTGAATTGTTCCTCCTAATAAGGAGGAGAATCTATGGTTTTCCAGAACTTAACTTGAAATGATAAAGAGAAAAGACAGAGAGAAGACTTGTGAAAAGAAGTCCATTAAGAGGTCAGTAAACTGGAGTCTAAGAAGAGAAATTCCCTGTGGCCAGAAATTGCTGAATCAATCTTTCCTCAATGATTTGTAAGAACGTATATCTAGTATTAAATTTAAATTGCTATTTGTACTGTGCTAAAATCTCAAAAACTTTATCATCTGCTAGTGCATTTTGTGCTTTGCGAGAATTCATCTGGTCGGTATTTACTGGATATCTATTACTGGGTGTCTGGAATACAACGAACAGAGGTCCCTCTCCTTTAGAGCTTGCATTTGAATAGGGATCAACAATGCACAAGAAAAATAATAAATAGGTAAATTTCATAATGTTTTAGAAAGTGATTCATACTTTAGAAAATAAGGGGAATTAGAGCAGAAGTGTAGGGGTAGGCTAAGGTGAAGGAGGCAAGTTAGAATTTTAAATTGGTTGGTCAGTATGGGAAAAGACTTAAAGAAGATGGGGGAGTTAGCAACAGGGATAGCAGTGGGAAGAGCAGTTCCAGCTTAGGGAGCAGCCAGTGCACATGCCCTCGGGCAGAAGCTGCTTTTCATGATAAGAACCAGCAAGGAGATCAGATTAATGTTTCACTATTCCTAATAAGGAAAAGAAAGTAGATGTGTATATTCAATGCAGCAGTGCTTGGACAAAACCATAAACTTTAGAAAAAAAAGTATTTGAATCTAGAGAGAGCAGTAAGAAGCCCAAGCAGATGCTGCTTGGGGGACTGATCTAGGATGGCAGTCAGTAATGAAATAGTAAAAACAGCTCAAAAATAGCAATACAATGTATCTCATTTGTACTCAGATTTGTTATTGATGTTATTTTAGTAATCAATCTTGGAATTGTTTAGCTTTAAGTCCTGATCTGCCCATATGGTATAGAGCCCTTTATAACTTTTTAGTTTTCTTTTTAAATTTTTTTCCTTTTTGGAAGTGGCCCTCCCCATCCTGGGCACTCTCAATGTATAGGCATAAAGTACTCTAACCCTAGGGTAGGCGCCAAGAATTAGGCTGGAAAATCAGAGTAATTCAAACTGTTGGCCACAATAATTGGTTTGGGGATGGGCAAATTGCATAGTCCAGACATATCCAAGTCCTTCTAAAAATTGATGTGGATTGTAGGAGGTTTCATTCTTTTCCTTGGGAATACTGGATACAAAGATGTTATAAGCCCTGTGGATATTTTGCTGACATACAAAGACTTCTTGATAAATAGCAGAGAGGGTGTGAGGGAGAGAGACAGAGAGAGACACAGAGAGACAGAGAGACACAGAGAGAGAGAGAGAGAGAGCAAGCCCTAATAATACTAATTGAAACCCTGCCTCCAGCCACCTTCCACGTCAGCACCAGCACCATCCCCTTTGATTTCTCATAGGCTAATGCATTTGTTCTGCTTAAACCATTTGGGTTTCTATTGCTTGCAACCCAAAAGATCCTATTACATGAGAACCCTTGCCTTCTCCAGCCTTTCCCCTGACCATTTCTGGAGTCCCAAGAGGTGTCTTAAATGCCTTCTGAATTCTTCTGTGTTGTCCCTGTCTGTTGCCACATTATTGGCCACGGCCCAGAGGAGGCTCTGCTGCTCTCAACGTGAGCTAAGCCTGAAATCTGCCTGCAGAGGTACTTTGGCCCTGCTGAATGGAGCCCCCACTGCAGGGTGAGAGACCCGTTTACTGCTCTGGAAGGTTGCTGAATGTTAAGACAGGAGAGGCTCCTGTCTATGTGTTTATTTGGAAGTTCCAAAGCAAGTCTCCTTGAGCCACAGGTTGTTACTAAGTAGAATGAAAACCACCCATTTAGTGGATACATTCACCCATCTTCAGATGGGCTCTTCACCTGGGACACCTTGTCCTTTTCCTTTGGGCTCCACTGTAGGTCAGCTCACGTGCAAGTTTTCTTCCCTGTAAGGGGACTATATTCAGATACAGTGACCCTTTCACCCCCGCCATTGCTATTCACTTTCATTTCGTCTTCCTGAGTTGAGCTGATATGCTTGCAATATTTAGCCATTGACATTCTAATTTTTTTATTTTACATTTTCTCTCAGTGTGTGTCATTCTTAATACAATTCTGATACAATTAGTTAGAAAAAGAGGCACAGTGGGTGTAGTGGGCATTGTCACTTATCTCTGCTCACTCACTTTCATATCCTGACTCTGGTTCACTGCAATCAGGCAATCACATACAACCTGTCATGAACTAGTTTGCTGAGGTTGAATAGCAACGTATTGGTCAGCCTACCATGAAGGCTGATATTCATGGTTTAGTAATGTCTATGAGAAGACAAACTGCTAAGAAAAACAAAAGCAAAATTAAAAAAAAATGCTTCAGTCTCAAATTAAAAAGCTGAATGTACTGGTAACTTGCCAAGCTACCCTGGCATTTTCATAAAATAGTCAGCATTGTGGTAATTACTACTTAACCACCATATTTAGCATCTCTTTATGGGCCAGACGCTATGACAGGCACCTTATGCTACTTGATTTGATTTGGAAGAGAGTGATGCGTTGCACTCTCTAAATTTGAAAGGGAAATCTGAAAGTAGTGGCTGAATAAGAGCCCTGGTAAACCTTTGAAGCTGCCAAAATGTTTTATGTTTTGTAGGGTCAAGTTCAGGATTATATACCTGGTTTGGGGGTAGGCATGGTTGGTGACTCAAACACATGTCAGGGAGGTTTGGTTGTGAAAGTGTGATAGATGTTAGGAGAGCTCCTGCAACTTTTTTGATTGGAAGCAGCTTTTGATACTGTTAGACTCCAGAGCCCACATTTACTTTAGAAGCTTAAGGAAACTAGGTTTCAGAAAAATATAAAAAGCATTTACGCTGGGTTTTTTTCTGTTGTGCTTTCAGATTGAAAGATAAAGGCAAAACCTCAGAAATAATTAGCAAACCCAAATTCCCGGAATCTCTCAACACATTTGAAGCATTCCTATAGAACAAACGTGTTTCAAGATTTGGCGCTCAATCTCACGTTTATCCTTTCTTTACCTTGTAATGTTTTCCCATCTTTCTCTCTCAAGCCTACGCTGTGGATCTCAGAAAAGCCCTCTGGTCTGCAGTGGAATCTTCTGTTACCACTTTCTAGGTTCTTCAAACTCAGTCCTGGCTCAATCATACCATATGGGGATGAGTTTGACTCATTTCTGGCATCATTCAGCTGACTCAGGAATAATAGACTACAGCATCTATGGGAAGTCTCTGCCTCTTTCTCTCCCTTCCCTCTCCTGCTGCACACTCCAAAATACACTGAAATTCTAAAAGAACGCAAAATAACAAATGAGAGCTCAAAATGAAAAAATATACTCTATATACCTTTTTGTTCCTTTTGCAACATGGTATGTTGAAGTGGATGCAGTTTCTGAGTGCACTGTTTGGCAAAAGTTATGGAAACATTTGGTGATGTGTTAGTCACCCTGACTGGCCAAGAGAACTGCCTCTTGCCATTGATGCCACAGGGTGGGGACACTGGGCCAAGTGTCTGGGACTTTGGTGTTGTTGTTGGAGTTCAATCCATACCACCTGAACCCATACATCAACTTTGTGTTGAGGTAATGGTGCAGCACATAAATAAATAGCATCATTCAGAAGTAGAGGCCCACTTATAAACTAAAAGCCTGGTGCCTCATGAATAAGTACCGCTGTTTGTTAAGATGTGCCAGTTTATAAAATCCCAATATTTTAATTCATTATTTAATAAAATAATGTAAGTTTCATTAAAACACAACAGCACCAAGAGAAAATGGAAACCCCACAAAGGTGAAAATCCAATAAGCAAACATTTGTGAGTTCTTCAAATGATGGCAAAGGAGAGAGGGAGGCACTGCATGACACTAGGGAATTCCTTGATTTCTTCCTTGTGAATTTTTCCACATAATTATCAAACTGTCACAGGATTTAAAAGGTTTGGCTTGTTGCAAACTTCTTTAATTTTAGCAATAAAAATATCATCCTTCTCTTAGTTTTATTCCTCTGCTCACCAGGAATCTATACACACATAATTTTCTGCTTTAATTAAACATTCCTCTCTAGATATATGCCAAGACAATATGTTTCTCACCTCAAAGTCAGGGCCTTCTTCTATGGTGGGCGGATACCCTCTCAAAACGACATAGCTCCTTACTATTTTCTGTTTCTGTGTGAATGCAGGAGTCCCAATATTTTTTTGGCCAGCCAACAGAGTCTGGGGTGCTCATTAAGAATTTTCCAGAAGGTAATTTGTGGGGCACTTGTGGCCTGTAATACACGTAACAACCCACATTCTGCTACCTCCCCTTAGTGTCCATGGCAGACAGAATTTATTCATTGTGCTGCACCTCCCCATGCAATTTGGGTGTGCTTTGGAATCTTTCCCAGTGGCATGTTTCAGACAGCTACTACTCATCAGAGACTGGATACAAAAGTCCTCTTCTTTGCTAGCCCTTGGCTCCCATGTCTCTAATCTGCCTCAGTAGCGTTGCCTGGCTTCACATCTTCTGGATGGAAGGAGATAAACAGGTATTACCCCTCCTGAAAGGTGAGTCAAAAATAATGACTTCTTGAACTTTCTGAATCAAAGGAACACCTGGCTTTAGGGATTCTGGAGGGATAACATCAAGGGAAGTTATTTACAACCAAATGCAAGTTCAATTCCAAGCACCCAGGAAGAGATAACCAGCATGAGAGTCTAATGAATCCTGACCATCACAGACTGACATGGTTTCTTGTTTAATAAAGCATCACTTTCCTCCATTTGTGAAAAGACTCTAGTATAATTGTATCCCAGGGCAGCCCAAACACAACTACCTGAATTTATAAAAGAGGATGGTAGGCTTAGAAGCAGCAAAATAGACTGTTGCTGCCTTTTAGAATGAAAAAGGGAGAGCAAGAGAGCCAGATAGTGGAGTAAAAAATGTGTCAACTGCATTACACCAATAAACTATGATCATTTAGACAAGGCTGGCACGTTGTTAATTTCTGCCTAATTTTTTAAGAATTTAGGTAAATTAGTCACATACACAAGATTATGTTGTGTAAGAAAACAGATTATTTTATACATTTAGAGAAATTCATGTTACTGAATGTACTTGAGACCATAAAAATTGCATTTCATTTAAAATGTTACCTAGTTCAGTTGAGATCGTTTTAACCCAGGTTGTCTGAATTTGTCTTTCCTAGACCTTCCTCCAAAGACCCACTCAAGCAAGGCTCAGTAGAAAATGCTGCAGGCTTGCATAGCTGCCCTCTGCCCCACAGGATCTCTGTGTTGACTGGCCTGATTTCTGACCTGCTTTCTCAACCAACTGACATCTAGTTCCCTTCTGTTCACCTCTTCATTCTCCACCCTGATCAGTGTATCTGTCTCACCTCTTCTATATGGGCCTTCCTTACAAATGCAACATTGTCTTCCTTTAAGCTCTGAACCCTTGACTCCATTTTTCAGAATACCTATCCCAGTGCTTCCCTGTATGCGCAAGGAGTAACCATACCTGTAATGGAAATAGTTTAAAACAACTCATCCTCATGCCCATCCCTGAATGTTGGTCTTTATCAGGTGTGTCCGAGTCTTGTTAATGAGCCTGGTTGCCTGGATACAATTATTGAAGTTTCTATGCAGAAGAACTTGTTTTAAGCAAATTTATAAATTTAGCTTGTATTTAATTTTAAAATTTCTCTTCACTTTCCTTATGGTATATTTCTCCCCACTCTTGGTACACACACACACACACATCCCAATAAAATGTAAAACCATAGTGATGCCTTTTCAAAGTTCTTGGCTATTCTTGAAATTTTCTTTAAAATATCTCTAACAAAAGAGATTAACAGGTTCTACTACTCAGGGATCAGGGGATATTTTGCAAAGAGGCACAACTCTGTACTTAAGTTTTTCTTTTTTTATCTTAAAATTCATGCATTTTCACTGTTTTGCATGACATATATTTACTTTTATCATGCATAAAATGTGCTTTTACTTATTTTTACTGTCTTATTGTTAAGGTTTAAGATTCTCAGATTTAGGAAATAAAAAATACAGGACACCTACTTAAATTTGAATTTTATATAAACAAAATATAGTTATTTGTGTAAGTATGTACTCTATCTAGCAACCCTAATAAGGATTGAGGTGCTGCACTTTGACACTATCGTTTCTGGAACTGGGTATACTGAAGAGTACTGACACTGCAACTGGGATTTTTCTTCTCTGAACATGTCTCTTTCAAGGACTTATGTTCAAATATATAAAGGCACACAGTAAATTGTGTCATGCTGAGCACAGATGGATCCCAATAAGTTATTCAGCTTTACTAATTATATGGGTTGGACCATGTCTTTTGACCTTAAAGGAATATGTCCTCAGGGAGATTTTATCTAATCTTCCAGTCTAGATTATGTTTTCACTTATTGCAGTTGCACTACTTTTCCTCATGAGCTTTATTATTATGGCAATTGAGGATTGGTAATTATTTGATGCAATAATCAAATAACTATTTACTGTATGGTTCTACCACTGCTATAGACTTTGTGTGGGCAGAGATCTCTTCTGTTTTGTTCTGTGATATACTCAATGTTCACCAGTGTACCTGACATGTAATAGGTGATTAATAAATTTAGAAACTGCAATAGAAGATTTCATTTTCTATAGTAATAAAAAAAACTAGGAATAAATATACCAACAAATATGGAAAACATATATACATAACTTTTTTTTTTTTTTTTTTTGAGACAGGATCTCACTACTCCATCATTCAGAATGGAGATCAGTGGTGCGATTTCGGCTCACTGTAAACTCTGCCTCATGGGCTCAAGTGATCCTCCCACCTCAGCCTCCAGAGTTTCTGGGACTACAGGTGCAAACCACCACACCTGGCTAGATTTAAAAAAAATTTTTGTACAAGCATGGTTTCTCCATGTCGCCCAGGCTGGTCTTGAACTCCTGAGCTCAAGCCATCAACCCGTCTTGGCATCCCAATGTGCTGGTTGTGAGGCACCAAGCCCAGCCTATAAATAAAACCTAAAAATACTTCTGAAGGGCACAAAAGAGACAAGAACTAATGCAAAGGTATACTATGTTCTCAGATAGGAAATCTTGATAGTCATAAAGATGTCAACATGCACTGAATTAATGTATAGGTTAATATCTTCCTGAAATTATGCCAACTATTCTTTTTTCTTTGAGATGGAGTTTCACTCTTTTTTGCCCTGGTTGGAGTGCAATGGAGTGATCTTTGCTCACTGCAACCTCTGCCTTTTGAGTTCAAGCGATTCTCCTGCTTCAGCCTCCCTTGTAGCTGAGATTACAGGCATGTGCCACCATGCCCCGCTAATTTTGTATTTTTAGTAGAGACAGGGTTTCGCCATGTTGGCCAGACTGGTCTTGAACTCCTGATGTCAGGTAATCTGCCTGCCCTGGCCTCCCAAAGTGCTGGGATTATAGGTACGAGCCACTGCATGTGGCACACAAATTTGTAAACTTTAAAAGTAATTCTAATGTTCAAATGAAAACAAAGCAAACACACAGAAGAAGAGCTAGGAAAATTTTAAAAGACAGTAACAATAAGGGCAGATTATACCTTCCAGATAATACAGTACATTAATACAACTTCAATAATTAAACTGTGATGCAGGTGCAAGAAGAGGTAAGTGGATCAATAAAATAGATGAAAAAGTCTAAGTTACATCTCAAATTAATGACAAAAGTAATTTTTCATTAAATAATGTTGGAGCATCTGTGTAACCATCTAGAAAAAAGTAAAATTGAATTCATACTTCATGCCGTACACATATAAACTTCAAAATAGATCATCAATTTAAATATAAAACTGAAACCATAAATGTAGTACAAGAAAATGTAGCAGAATTCATTTTTAATGTTACAGTAGGGAAGACCTTTGTAATTATGACTTAAGATCTAGAAGCCATGAAAGAAAGATTGATAAATTAATTAGATTATATACAAAAGAAAAAAGAGATTTCTGCATAGTGAAAACAAAATAAAATTCTTCAGGTAAAGTAAAAAGATGAACAACACAATTGGAAAAAAAACCACACACAATTCCTATCAGAAAAAAAAAGCCAATGTCCCTAATATATCAAGAGTTCCTAGAACAATCAAGAAAAAGACCAGCAATTCAATAGAAGATTGACGTTACATTATTGGGGAGGATATGGGGAAACAGGTGTGTTGTTTACTCCTGTAGGTGTGTTAATTGACAAACATTTATGGAAAGTAACTCAGTTATAGTTACCAAAATTACATGCACAAATTATATAAAATACATGAAAATATAAAAAGTTATAGACATTTGCTTGGTGACCTAATGTCTATTTAAAAGGGACTAGTTAAATAAATTAAGGTACATTTATGTAATAGAATACTATTCAACTATAAAAAGAAATAATATCACTTCCTTATCCAGAAGGAAGACCTCTAAAATGCATATGTGAGAAAAACCAGGTATCAAATGAAGTGCATGGTGTAAAAATGTTTTGATATATTCATGTATGTATATATGTATGCATGTATATATGTACACACATATATACTCATACACGTATATAATTTATACATATTTCATATGCATAAGGAAACTCACAAAGGATAAATAAGAAATTTCCTGTTAGGATGGATTGAGAGTAGGAAGAGAAAACTAGGTGCATATGGAACAGGAGCAGGAGACAGACTTTTGGTTGTATAATCTCTTATTGTTTATTTTATTTTTGAAAGATGCTAAGGTAATACACGTTTAATAGATTAAACTGATTTTAGGAAGAAAAGAAAATGATATAACCCAGAAAAACAAACAACAACAATAACTGTTTATACTATGAAATTTATTATTGAAGATTGAATAAAAGTACACTGAAAGGATACCAATGTTTTATGCTCTTTTTAATTCTAAGCTGCCTTAAATTAGTTTTGGAAATAGGGGCAGATGAATAAATAAGTATATATTTATGTTAACGTTTGTTGGTCAGTATTGATTTATCTAAAATGAACACTAATTCCTTTAAATTAGGGTTATGCAAAGATTCATAAAAGACCTTACTGGTGCTCTCTTAGGGGATAGTCACTGGGATTTTGTGCTGCTGAAAAGCATGACCGAAGGCATTTTGGCATTCCATACATCAAGAAAGAATCTCAAAACGAAATGTGGTAAAACTCAATAACTTCTTACTAGAAACTAAGCTACCTGGAGAGAAACCAAACACACTCTTCTTCCTGCTGGGACGTGGCAACAGTGGCCTCTGGCATTGTAATGTAAATGGCACATCAGAATCATCTCACCATCAAGTGTAATCTTTATTACTATCATTGTACCATTTTTCTTTTAACAACAAAGGAGCTAGAGAGCATAAAACAAATTTCCCTTCTTACACACTAGAGTAGGGTCACTCTTCCCAAGAGCATACACTGTTTACATTTTAAAACCTAACACAATAGTTTCCTTGATATTCTGTTTATAATAGAGGTCCTGATGAAATCCACATGGCTCACATTCAACTGAAGTGAGGTTGATTGACAGAGAAAAGAACTTTAATAATAACTGGCAAGAAATAGGACTTCATCGCAGAGTGAGGAAGTTGACTCCCAAATTATGAGACTGAGATGGAAATTTTAAGTTCCTTTACTTCTTACCAAAATCATTCTGAACTCCTGTATTCCTTTGACATCAATGGCTAAATTATTTTTCCACCTTCACCTTGCCAGGAAAGGCTGCCAGAACCATCTTTGTGCTAATCATCTCTTGGATGGACTACTGCAAAATGATGAATTGGGTGTAGAGACAGGGAGCAAGGATGGCAAGGGGGAAGTAGCCCCAGATGAGCAGAACAGGCTACAGACTATTCTTTTATTCTTTAATAGCTGTGTTAACAGTTTCTAGGAGATGATTTAAACCAATATTGCTACTTTAAAGAATTTTCAGTTACATTATCTCTCTTTTTGAACAATGAAATCTCTGTTCTCAGTGGCTCTGATCCTCTTAATTCTTTGAAATCAATTAATTTAATTGGGGATTTATATCCCTGTTCATTCCCTGTATTTTAGATGAATATGTCTGGTTCTATCTCAGGATCCCGAAATAAAATAATATTAATAGCTTTCTCATCTATCTCAGTATCCCGAAATAAAATAATATTAATAGCTTTCTCATCTTCTGAAATAATTATATATGTGTGTGTTTGTACACATATATATAAATAGTTATCTGTTAGTTGCTAATGTCAATTTCCCTCTGTTAGAACAAAAACCACATGAAAATAGCCTTCTGTGTCTTAGTCATCTCTGGATCCCCCATATCTAGTACAAGGCTTGGCATTATAGTAGGTTCTCAATGAATATTATCGAAAAATAAATTTGGGCTCAAATCTGAATTCTATCTGTTAGAACATTTCTGACCTTAGATAAGCTAATTAACCTAAGCCTCAATCTCTTCACCTATAATAACAGTACCTTACTCATAGAGACTGTGTTGCAGTTAAACAGTGCTTAATGAAATGCCTGGCACCCAGCAAGGAATTATTAAATGTTGGCTGTTTTTGGTTGTTAGCTCTGGGCCACCTGTGGCTTCTAGCAGAGAAATTTGTGAAAGGACAACAATTTCAAATATGATACATTATATACTTGCCTTACTTAGTGAAGAATTTTGATTATTTAAAAAATTAGACCTAAATTTCCACTGCATGTTTCACTATCAACATTTCTAGTTACTGCTTTTCAACAATCTAAAATGTTGATTTATGAGATCTGATGGTTTGGTTGACCTCTAGGTTGTATAAGGTTAATCCATGTTATTTATAAACAGCAGTATCAATTGTCCTAGAGACTATAGGCTAGTTCAGATTGGTTTACTAAGCTGTTTGTAAACTTAGGTTAACAACAAGTTATAAAAGTTTAGCAATAAATTTACCACTCTGAGCTGTTAAATATTCAGGCACTAAAAGTATTTTAGGATAGCATATATAGTATATATATAGTGTGTGTTTGTGTGTGTGTGTGTGTGTGTGTGTATATAACTAGAATCTTAAAATTCTATTATATATATATTTAAGATTCTATTATATATATTTAATTTAAGATATAATATATCTATTATATATATATTTAATTTAAGATTCTATTACATATATATTTTTTATATATATATTATATATATATATATATAAATAGAATTTTAAGGCTATATAGCCTTAAAGAGGAGGCCATCTGTCATTCCTGGTAACATGGATGATGAACTGATGAACCTGGAGGACATTATGTTAAGTGATAAGTCAGACATAGAAAGACAAATACTGTATGATTGATCTCACTTATATGTGTAACTAAAATAGTCACACTCATAGAAGCAGAGAGCAGAATGATGGTTACCAGAGTCTGAGAGTAGTGGAAATGGAGAGAGGATGATCAAATGATACAGTTTCAGCTAGACAAAGAATATGGTTTTTGGAATCTATTCTCTTTGATGCACAACAAAGTGACTATAATTAGTAACAATGTGTTGCATATTTCCAAGTTGCTTAAATTTAAAATGTTATCCCCACAAAAAAAAATAAGTATTTGAGGTGATGGATATGTTATTAGCTTGTCATTCCACATTGTATACATGTATCATAATATCAAAATAAAATGATATAAAAAATAAAATGAGATGTGATTATCAGAAAGGTGATTATTTCAGACTATAAGATCACATGCTTTGTAATAACAAAAAATGAATGATAAACTCTTAGAAATAAGGATATTAAGTAAAATGATCAGACAAAATAAATACAAATAGTATTTATATTTTAAAAACAATCCCATTATAAAATGTTGAAAATATGACATTCTAAATAGCAAGAAAAAATTATATAGGAAAAAATAAGCATGGAATATTATATAGCAGTTTAAAGCAACATAGCTATACTGAGTGTATGTATATACACTATACATACAATATCAGGTTCTTAAATCACTCTAACAATATCAGATTCTTAAATCACTCTAACACCAATCACCTGCCTGCCAACTATCAGCAGTCAGTGGTTTGTCTTTCAGGTTTATTTTTCACCCTGTCTCTAGAAGAGCTATGATCACACACTCAATGACTTATTCACCTTATTACCATTTTCTTTGCCCACTATTCATTTTCCTTGCATCTTGGATCTTCCATTTGTGATTGCTTTCCTTCTACCTGAGGTACAACACTCAGAAATTTCCTGTTAAGTGTCTGTTGGAATCAAAGTCTCAATTTATATTTGCTTGAAAGATTTTGCTCCTGAAATATATTTTGCTGAGTGTACAACTCTAGCTGTGAACTTTTTTTTTTTCACATTGAAGATAATATTCCACAGTCTTTTGCCTTGTTGCTTTGAGGAAGTTATCTCATAGTCTAATTGTCATTTTATTTTAGGCGACTGTCTTTTCTATTTGGATATTTTTTGTTTTTTTCGCCTTTGGTGTTGTGTACTTTTATCATAATGTGTCTAGGTGTGGAATTCTTTCTATTCATTCTTTTTTGTACTGTTGGGCCTCTGGATAACAAGGTTGAATAAGAAGTTTATCAATGAAATTTATCAGCCATTCTCTTCAAAGATAGTCTGTTCTCCATTCTGACTCATTTTCCATTTTAGGACTTTGAACTTCTCATTCTTTCTTTCATGACTTTTACTTCTCTCTTACAGTTTTTGACTCTGTCACTCTTTGCTGTGTTAAAGACATTTCTTTAGAATTATTTTTCTGCTCATTAATATTCTTCATCTCCACTTAAGCTCTTGCTTTCATTTTTAAATTTCTAATAATTATATTTTTATTTTCTTGAAGTTCTCTTTTATAAATATCTGGTCATTTAAAAAGTCTTCTTTTTTACAATCCTATGATTAAAATTGCCCACTTTATTTTGTTAAACATGTAAAACATACATTGATTTATAATTTTTCTGATGATACCAATATCTGATGGTTTTTTGGGGGTGGAGGAGGTTGTTCGTGTTGCCTTATTTCCTTGTTTCTGTTTGGAATTTTATTAAATCATGATTTCCAATTCCTTGGAGTTTTATCTGAGTTCTTCTTTGAGGATTGGCTTAAAGGTGTAATTCTCCAGAGATGACTTCACATTTGTTCTGCTGATCAGCTGGAGATATTACCAACTTGGGATCACTTTAAACAAAATTCTGAATTTGTCATTCTTTACATCTTCAAAGTAGAGTGAGTTTGGGCTATAATCTATGCAGAGCCAGCTTGTTGTTACAAATTTTCAAGGGAGATTTTCTTTCTCATTTTCCCAGCACCAACATTGGAGACAATTTCCCTTGCTGTCCCTTCAAGAACAGAAGAAGGATGTGTTTATTTGTAGTTCATTCACCATAACACAGATGATACAGCTCTTTGGGGCACCAGCTATATACATGGTGGGTGGGCCCTGGTGTTTGTCTCCTGTCCTCTATAGCTTGGTAGTCCTTGAAAACTGAAGCCCCAGTTAACGTAGCATCAGCCTTCAGAATGTAAGCTGCTTTTAGTTTTTGGCTAATTGCTCTGTATTCCCTCTTTCCCTTAGTTATTAGAATCTTAAAATTACTTATTTCTTTGACAGGTTATAGGTGTGTTTAAAATGATACTCTAAAGATTACCCTCCATTTTAGCAGAAATAACTGTTAGCAGAAAAGGCCGTTAGGATCTCTAATCAACTTTTGGAAACAGAAGTTCCTAGCTCTGTTTTTCAGAAAGAATGCTCCCTAGTGTCTTATGTCTTTCGGATACTTGTACAGTTCTTCACATGTCTTTGGACTATGTTCATGATTTTTGTTGTTGCTGTTATTTTGTAGGTTTTGATTTATTTGATTAGTAACTAGATGTGAACTTAAACAGTTCTTGGGAATTTGAATAAATGCATTTATTTTGGTAACTTGTTTGAAGTCTGCTGAGATATAGTATTATGTCATGATACAGTGTTAGTGTTGTGGAAATGTGGGTAGAAAAAATAGCATGTAATCATACAAGATGAGCCTGGAGTATTTTGTAATGCTGGAAAGTAAGGACATGCTATTAAAAAAAAAAAAAAGGAAGAAAGAAAAGAAAAAAAAAAGAATCTTCAACAATGGGGCTATGTCAAAGGGACACAAGAACCAACTGAAAAAATTCCCAACAGCCAAAGCTGAAACAATTTGAGCAATAAAATAAAGTAGTATCATGCTGAAAGTATAAAATAAATATGCATTCATACTGATATACATAAATGATTGAATAAGTAAATAAATGGGGGAGAATAAACAATTCTAAGTCATTTATGAAGATGGTCCTCCCTCAAGGAAATAAAGCATAACTCCCTAATTTTTACATGTCGCCTATACACAGTGACTTCTTTCTTTTTAAAATTTTCTAAAATTTTTTATTTCAATAGGTTTTTGGGGAACAGGTAGTGTTTGGTTACATGAATAAATTATTTAGTGGTGATTTCTGAGACCTTGGTGCACCCATCACCCAAGCAGTGTACACTGTACCCAATGTATAGTTTTTTATCCCTCATCCCCCTCCCACCCTTTCCCCCGAGTCCCCAGAGTTCACTGTATCAGTCTTAGGCATTTGCATCCTCATAGCTGCATTCCCACTTGCAAGTGAGAACATATGATGTTTGGTTTTTCATTCCTGAATTAATTAACTTAAAATAATGGTCTCCAATTCCATCCTGGTTGCTGCAAATGCCATTATTTAATTCCTTTTCATGGCCAAGTAGTATTCCATGGTGTGTGTGTGTGTGTGTATATATATATATATATCTCACATTTTCTCTATCCGCTTATTGACTGATGGGCATTTGGGATGGTTCCATATTTTTACAATTGTGAATTGTGCTGCTATAAACATGTGCGTGCAAGTGTCTTTTTAGCATAACGACTTCCATTCTTCTGGGTAGATACCCATCAGTGGGGCTGCTGGATCAAATGGTAGATCCACTTTTAGTTCTTTAAGGAATCTCCACACTGTTTTCCATAGTGGTTGTGCTAGTTTATATTCTAGCCAGTAGCGTAAAAGTGTTCCCTTTTTGCCATATCCACACCAACGTCTATTTGTTTTTTGATTATGACCACTCTTGCAGGAGCAAGGTGGTATTGCATTGTTTTGATTTACATTTCTCTGATCATTAGTGATGCTGAGCATTTTTTCATATGTTTGGCCATTTATGTATCTTCTTTTGAGAATTGTCTATTCATGTCCTTGGCTCACTTTTTGATGGGATTTTTTTTTTCTTTCTTGCTGATTTGTTTCAGTTTCTTGTAGATTCTGGATATTAGTCCTTTGTCAGATGTGCAGATTGTGAAGATTTTCTCCCACTCTGTGAATGGTCTGTTCACCCTTTTGATGGTTTCTTTGGCTGTGCAGTAGCTTTTAGTTTAATTAAGTCCCATCTATTTATCTTTGTTTTTGTTGTATTTTCTTTTGGGTTCTTGGTCATAAAATGTTTGCCTAAGACAATGTCTAGAAGAGTTTTTTCCATGTTATCTTCCGGAATTTTTATGTTTTCAGGTCTTTAAGTGTTTGATCCATATTGAGTTGATTTTTGTATAAGGTGAAACGAGGATCCAGTTTCATTCTACCTGTGGCTTGCCAATTATCCCAGCACCATTTGTTGAAAAGGGTGTCCTTTCCCCACTTTATGTTTTTGTTTGTTTTGTCAAACATCAGTTGGCTGTATGTATTTGGCTTTATTTATGGGTTCTCTAATCTGTTCCATTGGTCTATGTGCCTGTTTTTATACAAGTACCACGTTGTTTTGGTGACTATAGCCTTATAGTATAGTTTGAAGTTGTGTAATGTGGTGGCTCCAGGTTTGTTCTTTTTGCCTAGTCTTGCTTTGGCTATGTGGGCTCTTTTTGTTTCCATATGAATTTTAGAATTTTTTTTCTAGTTCTGTGGCAATTGATGGTTGTATTTTGATGGGAATTGCACTGAATTTGTAGATCACTTTTGGAAGGATGGACATTTTCACAATATTGATTCTATCCATCCATGAGCATGGGATGTGTTTCCATTAGTTTGTGTTGTCTACGATTACTTTCAGCAGAGTTTTGTAGTTTTCCTTGTAGAGGTCTTTTACCTCCATGGTTAGGAAAATTCCTAACTATTTTGTGGGTTTTTTGCAGCTATTGTAAATGGGGTTAAGTTCTTGATTTGATTTTCAGCTTGATTGGTGTTGGTGTATAGCAGTGCTACTAATTTGTGTACGTTAATTTTGTTTTCTGAAACTTTTCAGAATTCATTGATCAGTTCTAGGAGGTTTTTGGATGAGTTGTAAGGGTTTTCTAGGTATATGATCATATAATCAGCAAACAGTGACAGCTCAACTTCCTCTTTACTGATTTGGATACTCTTGATTTCTTTTTTTTGTCTGATTGCTCTGGTTGGGAACTTTCAGTACCATGTTGAATAGAAGTGGTGAAAGTGGGCATCCTTGTCTTATTCCAGTTCTCAGGGGAAGTGCTTTCAACTATTCCCTGTTCAGTATGATGCTGGCTGTTTTTTTGTCATAGGTGACTTTTATTACATTAAGGTTTGACCCTTCTATGCCAATTTTGTTCAGGGTTTTAATCATGAAGCAACGCTGAATTTTGTCAGATATTTTTCCTGCATTTTTAAAAAAGATGACTGTGTGGTTTTTGTTTTTCATTCTATTTATGTGGTGTATCACATTTATTGTCTCACATATGCTGAACCATTCCTGCATCACTGGTATGAAACCCAATTGATCATGGTGCCTTATCTTTTTGATATGCTACTGGATTCGATTAGGTAGTATTTTGTTGAGGATTTTGGCATCTATGTTCATCAGGGATATTGGTCTGTAATTTTCTTTTTTTGTTATGTCCTTTCATGGTTTTGGTATTAGGGTGACACTAGCTTCATAGAATAATTTAGTGAGGATTTCCTCTTTCTGTATCTTGTGGAATATTTGTCAATAGGATTGGTACCAATTCTTCCTTGAATATCTGACAGAATTCAGCTGTGAATCCATCTGGTCCTGGATTTTGTTTTGGTTGGCAATTTTTAAATTACAGTTTGAATCTTGCTGCTTATTATTGGTCTGTTCAGCATTTCTATTTCTTCCTGGTCTAATCTAGGAGGGTTGTATATTTTCAGGAATTTATCCATATCCTTTAGGGTTTCTAGTTTATGCATGTAAAGATGTTCATAGCAACCCTGAATGATCTTTTATATTTCTGTGGTATCAGTTGTAATATCTTCTATTTCATTTCTAATTGAGCTTGTTTGGATCTTCTCTCTTCTTCTCTTGGTTAATCTCACTAATGGTCTATGTATTTTATTTATCTTTTCAAATAACCAGATTTTAATTTTGTTTATCTTTTATATTGTTTTTGTTTGTTTCAGTTTCATTTAGTTCTGCTCTGATCTTGGTTATTTCTTTTCTTCTGTTGGGTTTGGGTTGGGTTTGTTCTTGTGTGTCTAGTTCCTTGAGTTTTGACCTTAGATTGTTTGTGCTCTTTTAGACTTTTTGATGTAGGCATTGAATGCTATAAACTTTCCTCTTACACCACTTTTGCTGTATCCCAGAGGTTTTGATATGTTGTGTCATTATTATTGTTCAGAGAATTTTTAAATTTACACTTTGATTTCATTGTTAACCCAATGATCATTCAGGAGCAGGTTATTTAATTTCCATGTATTTGTATGGTTTTGAGGGTTCCTTTTTGAATTGATTTCCAATTTTATTCCACTGTGGTCTGAGAAAACATTTGATATAATTTCAATTTTCTTAAATTTATTGAGACTTATTCTGTGGCCTATTATATGGTCTATCTTGGAGAATGTTCCATGTGCTGATAAATAGAATGTCTATTCTGCAGTTGTTGGGTAGAACTTCTGTAATTATTTGTTGCATTCATTTGTTCTAGGGTAAAGTTTAACTCCATTGTTTCTTTGTTAACCTTCTGTCTTGATGACCTGTCTAGTGTTGTCAGTGGAGTATTAAAGTCCCCTACTATCATTGTGCTGCTGTCTATCTCATTGCTTATGTCTAGTAGTAATTGTTTTATACATTTGAAAGCACTAGTGTTAGATGCATATTTAGGATTGTGATATTTTCCTGTTGGACAAGGTCTTTTATTATTATAGAATGTCCCTCTTTGTCCTTTTTAACTGCTGTTGCTTTAAAGTTTGTTTTGTCTGATATAATTTGGTGTCTATTTGCATGGAGTATCTTTTTCTATACCTTTACCTTTAGTTTATGTAAGTCCTTATGTGTTAGATGACTCTCTTGAAGAAGAGATACTTGGTTGGTGAATTCTTGCCCATTCTGCCATTCTGTATCTTCTAAGTAGAGCATTTAGGCCATTTGCATTTAATGTTAGTATTAAGATGTGAGGTATTATTTTATTCATCATGCTGCTTCTTGCCTGAATACCTTTTTGTTTTTTTATTGTGTTGTTGTTGTATAGGTTCTGTGAGATTTATGCCTCAAGGAAGTTCTATTTTGTTGTATTTTGAGGATTTATTTAGAGATTTAGAGCTCTTTTTAGTAGTTCTAGTAGTGCTGGTTTAGTAGTGGCCAATTCTCTCAGCATTTGTTCATCTGAAAAAGACTGTGTCTTTCCTTTATTTGTGATGCTTAGTTTTGCTGGATACAAAGTTCTTGACTGATAATCGTTTTATTTAAGGAGGCTATAGATATCTCAATCTCTTCTAGCTTGTAGGGTTTCCATTGATGAATCTGCTGTTAATTTGATAAGCCTCCCTTTATAGGTTACCTGATGTTTTTGCCTCACAGCTCTTAAGATTCTTTTCTTAGTCTTTACTTTAGATAACTGATGACTTTATGCCTATGTGATGATCTTTTTGTGGTGTATTCCCAGGTGTTCTTTGAGCTCCCTGTATTTGGACGTCTGGATCTCTAACAAGGCTGGGGAAGTTTCCTTGATTTTTCCCTCAAATATTCTTTCTAAACTTTTAGATTTTTATTCTTCCTTGGGAATACCAATTGTTCTTAGATTTGGTCATTTAACATAATCCTAAACTTCTTGGAGTCTTTGTTCATTTTTAAAAATTCTGTTTTCTTTGTCTTTGTTGGATTGGGTTAATTCAAAAGCCTTGTTTTCACATTCTAAAGTCCTATTTTCTACTTGTTCAATTCTATTGCTGAGACTTTCTAGTGTATTTTGCATTTCTCTAAGTATGTCCTTCGTTTCCAGAAATTGTGATTGTTTTTATTTATGTTATCTATTTCTCTAGAGATTTTTCCATCAATATGTTGTGACATATATTTCATTTGCTTAAGTTGGTATTCACATTTTTCTGGTGCCTCCTTGAGTAGCCTAATAATTAACTTTCTGAATTCTTTTTCTGGCAATTCAGAGATTTCTTCTTGGCTTGGATCTCTTGATGGTGAGCTAGTGTGATTTTGGGATGCGGATGTGAAAGAACCTTGTTTTGTCATATTACCAGAATTGTTTTTCTGGTTCCTTCTCATTTGGATATACTATGTCAGAGGGAAGACTGGGGCTCGAGAGCTGCTGTACAGATCTTTCTGCCCCCCAATGTGCTCCCTGGATGTGAGTGCTCAAGGACGAGGCTTCCCGAGAGCCAAACTGCCGTGATCGTTATTTCTCTTCTGAATCTTGCTGCCCAGCAGAGCTATTGGGCTCCACGCTGGTACTGGAAAGTGTCTGTAAAGAGTCCTGTGATGTGATCCATTTTAAGGTCTCCCAGCCACGGAGATCAGCACCTGCTCCAGTGGAGATACCAGGGGAGTGACGTGAGGGTCTTTGGTTGTATTTTTGTTTATTACGTTAGTTTTGTGTTGGTTGGCCTCCAGCCAGAAGGTGGTGTTTTCAAGAAAGCCTACACTGTGGTAGTATAGGGAGGACACAAGCTTGGCCTAGGGTGCCTGGATAAGTTTCTCAGGCAGTGGGCAGAGCCATAGAGCTCCCAAGAGACTTTTTCCTTTGTCTTCAACTACCAGGGTGGGTAGAGATAAACCATTGGGTGGGGTTAGGTGTGTCTGAGCCGAGACTGTCTTTGGGTAAGGCTTGCTGTGGCTGCTTTGGAGCATGGGGGTGGGATTCTTAGGCCAAAGGACTTATGTTCTCGAGGGGATAATGTCTGTCTCTGCTGCATGATATAGGTCACCAGGAATGTTGGGAAGAGCCAGAAGTAACAGGCCTCACCCAGCTCCCATGCAACTCAAAAGGCCAGTCTCACTTGCACTGTGCATACCCAGCAGTACCAAGTCTATTTCCAGGCAGCGGTGGGCAGGGCTGAGAACTTGCCCTGTATTCACTGTAATTTTACAGTGAATAAACAAACAACACCTCAGCCAAGTGATCAATGCTAATATCCATAGTGTATGTGTATGTATCCTGGATATAATGTGATGAAAATAATGCTGTGGCCTTTCTCTAAAAAACCTAGTCCCAGTCAAATTATAAGGAAGATATCAAATAAATCCAAGTTGAGGTATTTTCTCAAAATGCCTGACCAGACTCCTCAAAACCATCAAGGTTATCAAAAACAAGGACAGTCTGAGAAACTGTCACAGCCAAAAGGAACCTAGGGAGACATGATGACTAAATGTAACATGGTATCTTAGATGGGATCCTGGGACAGAAAAAGGATACTAGACAAAGAATAAGGAAATATGAATATTCACTTTCATTTAAAATAATATATGAATATTGGCTCATTAATTATGACAAATATCGTATGCTATTATAAGATAGAAATAATAGGAGAAACTGAGAAAGTGATATGGAAATCCTCTGCGTAGTCATTACAATTTTTAAAATACATTTAAAACAATTCTAAAACAAAATCTTTATTAATATAAAAAAGCCAAAATATTGGCTTGGGAACTTAAAGTTTAATTTTGGCTTTGTAGTTGATCATCCTTAATGACTATGAATAAGTCACTCAAATGAATTATCCTTATCTATTTCAAACAAAAATAGTGCAATATTAGATCTAAGTTCTCTTTTATTTCTTACATGTGGGAACAAAAAGTCAAAATTCAAAGAAATTAATTTGAAAAGAAAATAATTTTGCCTTTTTTGGTGACAGTGTCATCTAAGTCCTCCCTCTGAAACTTACAGTGACATGTGAATCTTATGTGAATCAACATAGTAGAGTAGAATGGGATTTGCAGTAAGAATTGGGAGATGGTGGTGACATTGTAAGGTAGTATTTTAGTCTGTTTGGGTTCTATAAAAGAGTACCATAAACTGGTAGCTTATAAACTACAAAAATTTTCCATAGTTCTAAAAGCTGGAAAGTTCAAGATCAAGATGCCAACAGATTCAGTGTCTGATGGGGCCTACTTTCAAGTTCACAGAGGATGCCTTCTCACTGTGTCGTCACATGCTGGAAGGGTTCAAGAAGCTCTATCTGGTTTCTTTTATAAGGGTGCTAATCTCACTTCATGTGGGTTTCATGCTTAAGACCTAATCACCTCCCTGAGGCTACAACTCCTAATACCACCACCTTGAGAGTTGGGATTTCGACATATGAAATTCTAAGGGACACAAACACGCAGATCATAGCAGGCAGGTTTTTAATTCCCATTTTATAGAAAAAGGAAAATTAGTGTCAGAGAGGTTAAACAACTTGCCAAGACTTTGCAGCTACTAAAAGGTGAAGACATGTTTCAAACTCAGGTATGTCCAATAGTAAAATCCCTTCATATAATGACTACTAATTTCATATTTGCCATTTACTGGCTTTGTGCCTTGGGAAAGCATGTAATCTCCCCAGGCTCAATTTCCTCATAAAATGAAGAATTTGGACTAGATGATTTCTAATATCCTTTACAGTTCCAGTATTTTTATCTTTATTTTGAGAAATTAACATTGACTTTCTTAGTATAGAATATAAAGTTCACCACTTTGGAGCACTCACTAGTGGGGCTCACTAAGATAATTAATCAAATGGGGAGAAAACAATCTATTTATATATATATATATATATATATATATATATATATATATATAATCTATCTATCTATCTATTTCTATCTATATATATCTATATATATCTATATCTATATATATCTCTATATATCTCTATATATCTCTATCTATATATATCTATATATATCTATATATAGAGAGAGAGAGTATTAGGCAGTTGCCTAATACTCTAACACAAAACTTTGCTAGACCCCAGGAAGCCTAATAAGGCTTCTATAACCTTGCTGCTGAACCAAAAACTAAAGAATATTTAGTGCAAGCTCCTCCTGACTTACTCCCCAGCTGCAGGTAGGGAAGCTGATAAAGAGAAAGAGAGAGAGCAAGGTGCATTTTCCTGTTATGTGCAGGGAGTCTGTACTGAAAGGGGGCCCAGTGGACATGGAGCCCTAAGATAAGGCACTCTTCCTGGGCAGCAGTGAGCATAGGTGAGTGTGAAGAGAATAAAGGGAATCTATCTCAAACTCTTCCCTGCACTGAAAGAGAGGACAGAAATTCTTCTATCGGCTAAGGCAGAAATACAAGAAGATCATAAATATTTTCCCAGTTTTTTGACTCTGCCTGATATAGTTTGGATATTTGTTCTTGCCCAAATCTCGGGTTGATTGGAACTTCCAATATTGGAGATACAGCCTGGTGGGAGGTGATTGGATCATGGGGTTGGATTTCTCATGAATGGTGGTATATTAGTCTGTTCTCACACTGCTATAATGAACATCCTGAGACTGGGTAATTTATGAAAAAAATTTATGATCATGCCTTAGAGTCAATCACTTTTTGCCTTTAACTGCTAATTATCCTGTCTCTCTTATGTACAGTCAACAGTTTCTTTTCAGGGGGACAGGTGAAATTACGAAAAGCCTCCCATTAACACACATGCATGTATACACACACACAACCCTCTGCAGCTCCCAAATTATCTGTCCCTTTTCCTTGATATTAAAATTTCTTGAAAAAGTAGACTAAATTCATTGTCTAATGATGTCACCTCTCACCTTTCAACTGACTCCTGTCTGGCTTCTTAAATTAAAACCTCTCTATCTAATCACCATTGACCACCATATCACTAAATCCAAAGGGCAGTTTTCAATCCTCATCTCACACAATCCATCAGAAACATTTGAAATTGGAGTCAGCTTTCTATCTGCAACACCCTTTACTTCAAACACCCTCACACCATTAAGACTAAGCAGTTAAGAGGCTTGGGACCCATATTCCTTTGGTTTTTCTCTTCCCTCTCTGGCCTCTTCTTCTCAGCCACCTTGAAGGAACATTCATCCTTACCCATCTAGACCTTACATGTTCAAGTTCCATGAGCCTCTGTTCTATGCTTCTTTCTTTCATTATTTAATTTTTCCATAGGCAATATCATTCATACCCATGGCTTGATTTCTGACTTATGAATAACACAACCAAACGTTGCAAATTTATTTCTCAAGCAGAAACCCCTCATCTGAGCTGCTAGCTTATATATTGTGACTGCTTGGCATATCTACTTAGAAATCTCAAAAGTTCCTCAAACTCACGTTGAATTTATGATCTTCCCTTCAAGCTCCCTCTCTGTAAAGTGTTCCCTGTCTCCGTGAATTACACCAGCATTCATCCATTTAATTACTTTAGTCAGAAACCAAGTAGCAATCTTGGACACTTGCCATACTCTCGCCTCTAGTGTGTAATCAAGTCCTGTCCATTATTACTTCTTTATAATAAAATGTCTAAAATTCATCAATTTATCTCCATTTAGCATCCTAATTCAAGATTCTTTCATCTCTCATCTATACTATTCCAATAGTTAATTGAAATTTATCCTTCAGCTTCTTAACTTCTTGCACCTTCAGCCTATTGTGTTTTGGAGCAAACTTTTCAGAAGCAAATCTGTTCTCATCACCTCATTGTTTAAAATTTGCCAGTGGCTTTATAATGCTTTTAAGATAAAAACTAAAATCTATAACATGGCCCCTGAGGTTCTGCATGACTTTATCCACGCCTCTCTTTCCAGCTTCATCTCTTGCCATCTTGACCCCACATTTTGCATTCTACTTGCATTGGTTTAATTCAGATTCTTGGAATATCAGGCCCTCTCTGTGGCAGTTTTTGTCTCAAAAGCTCTCCTTCTCTCTTTAACCCTACTAAAATTCTACTCTTCCTATAGATTTCAGTTTATAGCATGTTCATAGGAGAGCCTTCCCTGATGCAGGTTCTTTTGGTAAGAGCTGTCACATTACAAATATTTCTTCCCTTTACAACTCTTGTTTCTTTTGAAAAGCATAGATTCATTGGGTAATTATTTAGCTAATGTCTGTCTCCCCAAGCTTTGTGTCTCTGCTCATGATTATGTTCCAGAATTTAGAACAATTCCTGGCACCTTGAATGTGTTCAATAAATACTTCGTGAATGTGTGAATGAATGAAGAGGAGTCCCATTCAGATGCCTGGTTCCTCTGGTACTTACAGTATGGACTATAATAGGTAGCAGTAGAAGAATAGATGCCACTCTTCCAGCATCTCTAGAGGTGAACTAATTCTCTGTCATTATCTACTTTTGATTTTTCAGAGTTCCAGAGTAGTAATGGAAGACATATAGCAGCAAACCCATAATTACACAATTTAAAGCCAATGTATTCTTGTAGCAAGAGCATTTTCCAAACAAAATCAAGAGCAAAAAGAAAAAAGTAATAGAAAAAAAATCTTTCAGCTGTATTGGGATCAGCTTGTTTTAGTCTTCTGGGAGTTGAAGACCTGAAAATTCAACTTCATTTGGGAGAAATGCCCACCAATAAGTTAAGCATGACCCTATTCATTTCATATGCATGAAAACAAGCTTCCTTGTGTTTTTTGCATCTTTGATCAAAAAGAGGCCTTTGAGACAACCTTTCTTCCTACAAAATGGTGACGTCCTCCATATTCAAGTCCTGAGGCTCTCTACTTCCTATTAGTACTAATTTACAAATTTAAAGCCACTCAGTTTTTATTTTCCTTTGCTGTTCTAAGAAAATCAATGTTGACTCAGTAGAGTTTCTGTTTAGTGACCACAAGTACCAATTCCTGTGACCACGGTATACCAGGCACCTCTCTGGGCAACAGTCAAAGAAAGGGCTGGCTTCTCTGCATACACTATTTCCTCTGTGTTCTTCATTCTCTGCAGGGTCTTAGGCTTCTTTTCTCTGTGCTTTAGTTGGCTGCGTCCACAACCTGATCCTCTGGAGAATCCTTGCCCCAAGAATCCTAGTCTCTAAAATATGTTCCATTTTTTTGACTGTTAGAGTCTCATACTAAATCCACTGTTAGTAATTCTGAACACTGTGTCCTTAGGTGTCCATTGATGGATAATATGCCCTTTGCCATGTTGTTCTTTTCCAAATTTTTGCTTTTAATCTTATTCTAAGTAGTTGGGAAACTTGTTCTCTTTCAATGGCAGCAGAAACATCTTGCTTTCTTTCCCTTGTAGGTTTCTATTTCCCTCCATTCAAGTGGGCCCTGCAGAGGCTTAAAAAATTTAAACCATTTCCTGCACTTTATGCTATGAATAACCTTACCCCAGTTTGAGAATACATAGTGGGGTGGGGCATTGAGTACCCCAGGAGCCTGTAAATAACAGGATGACTCCAAGAGTCACCAAATTCCACCTTTATATGAAACACTTGTTAGTGACCACTCACAGTTCCCAAATCTCAAACATGGGTGGCCTGAACTTCTTATGGAATTAAGCATCCCGTAGTCCCTTCAAGGATTCAAGTGGCAGCTTGTAATGTCGGTTGTGACCACAATACAAACCCCCTCAGCCTTCAGGAGCCAAAGCCAGTGTTGCAGCCATTGTCTAAAGCTAGGTACTGAGTCTGTAGTGCTACAGGTGTTTATATTAAGTGAAGGAGTTTGACCTCTCTATTGGATATTCTGGCCCCAAAATGCTAGTGCCTGAACCTATACCCAGTGAACTCCATGGCAAGTCAACGGGTTGAAACAGAAGGTGCCACTAACTTTCTCACCCTCCCTAGGATTTTGACAGAAGGATATACACAGACATTACAGAAAGAAAAAGGAAATGAGTGCACATCTTACCAATTTTTGTATGACTCCAGTTACTACCAAAAAGACTTAAAAACTGTTTTAGTCAAGACATCAGTTAGATATTCAGATTAGCTGTCCCTTCTCTTTGGAAATGTAGAAATAAACACCAACCAAATAAGAAGAGTTTGCTATTGCAAAGGAGCCAGCCACCACCTTTTCAACTCTCTCTTCAACCTTTGCAGAGATTCAAAGGCATGCAGAGGAGTGGGAAAGCTTTATAGTGGAAAAAGGGAAAGCTTTAGGGATGCCTTGTTTGGAGGCTATTGTCATGGGGAAGCAATAGGCACAGACAGCTATAAATAGGGCATCCTCCGTGATGGGTGGGGTACATATTTAGCTTTCCCTAAAGTTTTAAAATCAGAAGCAAGTACAAAAATCAGGGAATATGTCAATTATTAATCAAATCATGGCCATTTTGGGCCAATTGTTGCAGAGGTTATTATTTGGCTCCCTGAATTGTTCCTAGAGATAGCAGTCTGATTCCTTCAAGTCTGACTGGTTTCCTGGTTTGTCATTATAGATAAAGTAGTTGGTTTCCTGGACAGGTTGCTGCACGTTGTGAATCAGAGTTCTATTTTTAAATATAGACTGGGCATTGCTGGTTTGTGTATTCAGACTCTCAGAAGTAGGGGAAGGCCAGGAAGAAGGGAGGAAATGCCCTTTCTCTACTGCTATATCATACTCCTAGAGAAGGTGCAGGCATTAAGGGCAGAAGCATAAATGTCAGGAAAGGGTCATGGGTAGCTCTCCTTTGCCCATCAATCCTGAAAATTATTGAAAATTCTCATTGAGGATTTGTCCCTTAAGTAATCAAGAAAAATAGCATATAAAAATGAGGAACCATAAACTGAATTCAAATTAAAGTGTGCCCATAGCATAAAGATTTCTAGCAAAATAACTTTCCCTATGAACATACTAATGACATGTTATTTGGTATCAGCCTGTGTCACCATGTATCAACCTGGTGATTGGATGGAAGGTGCAGTATGTATACAGGTGTGCTTGGCAGAGAGTGGGAGGGACAGACTAAAATGCAGAGAGACCCTGAGAGATCTGACTTGCTCCATCAGAGCTGTGTATGCTTCAGAAAGACTAGGGAAGTGCTCCTGTTAATTTTGCCTTTGAAATAGACTACATTGGTTGAGATGCAAATATAAAGGCTGCACACAGTGATACGCAAATAAAACTCCTTAGCCTTGCTAGTTGATTTGTGTTTCTGATCATTCTGTTGATGGGACTGGCTTTAGCAAAGTGTGCCCTGGTTAGTATTTATCGTGATTGATTTTACAGTCTGACCTTGGTCTCAGCAGACACATGGCAGTGAAAATGGAAGGTATTTAGGAGACCAGCCAAAATATCTACATTGAGACTATGAAAAATGGAACCCTAAATGCCCTGATATCCACTCTAATTTGCCTGGTTTACCTGGTGTTAATTGCTTCCTGGCCTTACTTCTTAGAATAGACCTTTACATTTCATATCCTGTTCACTTGGAAGTCCCCTGTTTTAACTCTTTCCACAGTATGGAAGTGGATGCATTTTCATTTTCTATTTTTTTTTTTTTTTTGGCTTCACTAAAGACAGTTCAATTAACCTCTGAACAGTAGGTTTGACAATTCCGACTTTGCATCTAACCATTTTCTTGAATTTCTGCTTCTACTGGGCTCTTGGTGGTAAGATTAGGAAATTATCATGAATGATTTATTTATTTCCTAAACTAAATCAAGCAATGGGAGCATGAGCAAGAGTGTTTGTTTTTGTTTTTAAATTAATTTTTAAAGGAACTGACTGTTAAGTATTTTCTTTCTTCTTTTGTTAATGTGTCTATTATCTTTTCTGCTATAGATTTAGCTTGCATGCATTTTCCATTTGTCTTGTTTCTCTACAGAAAACTCCTCTGTAGATTGAAAATAAAAAAACTAAGTAAGCAAATTAGTCCAAGGCCTTTGGACCACCCTTTTATATAGATGGTTTGTTCCCCTAGAGCATTTTGAAACTGTACTACTGCCCTTCCCTGTATTTAATGAGACCTGTGGGCAAACACATGATTCAGTGGAAACTAAGAGGCAGAGCTTAAATATGCTCCGATGACAGCTGGCTTACTTGTGCGAACTGTTGCAAAAGAACTTTACTAATGGTTCAAGCAGATGGACAGAAGGAAGAAAGCTGAATGTTAGAATGTGTGAGAGGCCAAAGGTCAAGGTGAATGAGCCTGGTGATTTCCTGAGGTCTGTGGGTGTTTTGTGTTGCAGTCTAAATTGAGGATTGTTTTTAATTTGATGCATTTTTCTAAACTTTAAATAGGTTCATTAAATCTCCCCCAACCCCAAATGTTTCAGCTCTTCAATTAGTTCTTAATTAAATTTTAGCTTTTACCTTTTAAGATAATATGGTATTTACTTGTAAAGTATAGACATTTATAATGTTTTTAAGGGTAAGTTTAAAGTGGTTCATTTAATGAATATATTTTTTTACAAAACATGATCCCATGAGGTTTTTCTAACCAACAATGGACATATACTATATCCTTTTGCCCTTTTTTAACTTAAAAAGAATTTTTCTGCTGGTGCATGGGAATTATAAAACACTTTAAATATATTGCATAAAGAATAACTACCATTTGATTCTTTCCAGAAAATCTTACTTTCCAGATATTTGCTGAGATTTAGGTTAAAAATCCAATGTCATTTTTGTATTTCTTCTGATTTTGTAACTCTTATATCTTTCAGTTTTAATCAAGTTCTACTGCGCCAAGACATTAACTAACTTTTAGTTTGACAATCAAGCCCTTTAAAGGAGGTCATAAATTTAAAAGGAAGATTGTTTTTGTTCCAGAAAAGAGATCATTTTGAAAGCTAAAATATATGTACCACTTATGGAAAGAAACAAAGTAAATCTTTGTTGCAAAGGTACATTCTTTATTACTCTGGTTCAAGGAATGAAGCAGGCCACAGGAAGAAGTGGAGAAAGGTACTCCTCCAGCTGCCTGGGTACCACGCCTTTCTTCCCATAGGGGATGCCATTGCACTGGCAGTTGCCTTGGGGGCAGGTATTTATTTATTTAAAGATATAATTTTAATTATATGAAACCCCAAATTTAAGTGTGTGTAAAATATTAACAGAGCAATTAGATGTATTGTTTATCACCTTGATTTCCAAGCCCTTTCAAACTGAAATCCATTTGGGAGTCATAAAAAATCACCAGGATTGTCCATTTTAAAAATTACCTCAAATCACAATTAGCAGCTTTTTATTTACAGTTTTTATATATACACGAATGTGCTGTTTCTGTTGCCATTTTAGAAATAATTCGCTATGACCAACTACACTGAAAAATGAGTGCACAGGTAGAGGTTGAGGTCATTTAAAAGCAAACACATTCAAAATTTGAAGTTAAACAGTGTACTTGCCATAGGTGGTTAATTTTTCTTATACTTTGGTTTTTGGTGATCTTCTGGGTGAGGACTTTGAAGGTTATAATTAATTATTTTAAAAAAATGCTTTAGGTGATGGGAAAGGTCTCAAAAGAAATCTAGAAAAACAAAATATAGCACCTGTGGAAAGAAAGGGAAGAAGGGAGGGAGGGAGGGAGAGAGAGAGAGAGAAAGAGAAAGAAAGAAAGAAAGAAAAAGAAAGAAAGAAAAGAACAGAAAGAAAGAATACTAGTAGATGTTTATTTTTCTTCATTTTTTCAGCAAAAGACATTGACTGGAAAAATTTTTAATTATATTTAATTGTAGTAAAAATGATATTAATAAAGGGAAAAGTATCAGTTCTACTGACTTAATAAATTTCTACACACAGTTTTAACCTAATCAACCACTTTTATGAAGAAAAAGTCATTGAAGACTTGATTGGGGAGCTAAGAAACTAAAGAAAGAAAAAATGTCAATAAACCTGACTTGATTATGTAAACAACTTATTTTTAAATATAACTAAAATACATATTTTAAATATTAATACAAAATACACGTTCGAGCTACAGTCTAGTCACTGTCAGTGATTTTTTTATAACAATTTTTAGTTTTTGCGTTTTAGCACTTTTTAAACACATGTGTCCAGAAAATTTCCCTTTTAATTGATGTGCCACTGAGAAGACAGCCTGGTGTAGAGAAAGGAGCAGTGGGATTGTCCAGAAACAGATATGGCACCACCCACAGCTCTACCTCCAACTGCTTTTGTGAGCTTGGGCAAATTTGTTAACCTCTCTGAGTTAATTATAAAATGGGGATGAAACCTACCTTGCAGGGCTGCTGTGAGTTTTAAGTGTGCATGTAAAGTGGAAAGCTCTGCTCAGCAACTACTAGTTTCTTTCCTCCTTAGTTCACTTGAAGAAACATTTATTCAGACACTGTGTTAGGCTAAATGCCTTACATGTAATTGTCTGGTTAATCTTAAAAACCAACAAAAACTCATGAGGTTGGTTCTCCAGTCATTGTTGTTCTGCACTGAGGAAACTGAAGCATAGAAACGGCTAATAGTGAGTGACTTAAAACTGGGTTGGCTTGACTCTAAAATCTGTATCCTTAACTATCGAATATACTGTGGAAAGAGATGGTCATATGAGCACAGAGAAAAAATAGATTAGTAGCGATATAGGTATCAAGGAATAAGAGACCAAAAGGATCCAACATTTTTGTAACTCTACTATCTGTAAAATGAACTTCAACTTTGTTTAATTATGATGAGGAAAAAAAACTGTATTTTAAATGCTTAGCCATAATCCATGGATACAAAACAGAAAAAGTCATGCAAAAAAGGGAGTGGATAGGACCCAAATGGACAGAGTGTTTATTGGTGAATACTGTGTAAGGAGGTTATTGTGATGTTGGCATGTTGGCATTATTAAGCATTTTTCTCTAGTACATACTGTATTGGTCAGGCTAGGCTAGCTTATGGTTTAGTGCAGTAACAAACAGCACCTAAATCTCAGTGGCTTGATACAGCAAGGTTTTATTTTTCATCTGTGCAAAGTCTGCTGTAAATCTGATTGCCTTCCAGGACAACTGTCCTCCTTGAGGTCACCCAGGAATCTAGCTATTTCAATCTCAGGGCTCTATCACTTAGACATGAAATCTGCATTGATTGTTGCCACAGGGGGAGAGAATGCTACAGAACTTTCCTGGAAAAGTAAATTTTTCTACTCCTAACGCATCAACCAGACCTAAGCACATGCTCTGCCTAACTGCAAGGGGAATATGACTGTATTGTGTCACAAATCTGTACCATGTATACATAAGACTGTTGGTAGTCTATTTTCAGACTGTAGGTTTTATGACTATTTAACTGAGATAATTTCTATAAGCTAAAACTCCCCCTTAGTAGAAAAGTGTCACTTTTATCTCAGCCATTTCTGATTAAGACATATTAAAATACTTAGGATGATTTAAGTGGGAGTTGTTATCTGGAAGTGATTTTGAAAACTAAATATTCATTGCTCTTCAATCAGCAGGGATAATGTAATGTTTGCTCTGCCCTGTTTCAAGCAGTAGAATGTGATCTTACAATTACAAACCTGTACAACACAGAAACAAACAAACAAACAAACAAACAAAAAAACAACAAAAAATGGAAGAACTGCTCTTTCACTCTGCCATAGTTAGTGGTGGGACTTGGTTTATATTAGAGATTGTTCATTTATTCTTGGGCCATTGAGCAGCAGAATGAGTGGTGAGGCAGGGTGAGGGTTATGACAGCTTCAGGGAATGCATGTTCTGAGGGTTTTTCCACAGTGAGACTGGGAAGAGGAAATGGTCAAAGCTCTGGTTTCTACCTTTTCCCTATTTGAACAACAATGACAAGTTACCTGTGGCTTATGTGGTAGCATAAGCAAATAATTCCAGCCAAAGTAAACAGCATTTCAGTGATCCAGAAAGCAAAACTATCTCATGATTATGAGAAAAGATAAAAATATAGATGTGCATTGGTCAGGATTTTTAAAATAATTGCTATTCATGGTGTTCCTTGGGAGATTATTCCATTACTTCTTGTGAAAGCAGAATTTACTTCTTGTTTATGAACATGGTAAAATTACAGGGACAGAAGAGGTGGGAAAAACTTTCTAGCAGCTTAAATCAATTGTTTTCCTTTGCTTTGAATTTTTTATTTTAACAGGTAAAGTGTTGCATTTATTAAAAGCAGTGAAGTGGACCACAAAAAAAGGTTATTTCAAAAAGTGTCAGCCAAGCACATTTATTGAGCACTCAATAGTTATGATCCAAAAATGTAAAAGTAAATAAGCATAATAAAATAAATCAATTAACTGAACCAAGCAAACCACACTTGAAGTTTTTGTCTGGTTCTTTCATTCATTGGCATTAAAGTATGGACACAATGTGATTTACACCTGCGATGGTTTTATTTCCAAAATGCCTTCTTCCTAATACTTATCTCTATAAGAGGATCCAGTGGGGAAAAAACAAAAACAAAAACAGTTTTATCATCACACAATTTGGGAGCCATAATTTCCTGATTCAGTTGCCTGGGGTGGGGCTCTGAAATTTATATTTTAAAAAGTTCTTCAAGTGATTCACATATGTACCTGTTTTTAAAATCTGAATTTAGAGTGTTCCGTAGTGGTGGGATTTCGGATCTAAGAGAGTCATAAATATGGGAACACTTTACAGCAACCGTTTTACAGAAAGACTACTTTTAAGCAGCCCCACTGATATGGTTTGTATATTTGTCCCTGCCCAAATCTCATGCTGAATTGTAATTCCCAGTGTTGAAAGTGGAGCCTGGTGAGAGGTGTTTAGATTATTGGAGCAATCCCTCATGAATGGCTTGGGCCATCACCTTGGTGATAAGTGAGCTTTCCATCTGAGTTTACACAAGATCTAGTCATTTAAAAGTGTGTGACACCTTCCCTTCCCACCCCCACTCTCTCTTTCTTGCTTGCTCCTGTTTTCTCCATTTGACGTGCCTGTTCCCCCTTTGCCTTATGCTATGATTGTAAGCTTCCTGAGGCCTCCCTAGAAGCCAAGCAGATGCCAGCACCATACTTCCTGTAAAGCCTACAGAGCCATGAGCCAATTAGACCTCTTTTCTTTGTAAATTACCCAGTCTCAGGTATTTCTTTGTAGCAATGCAAGAACAGCCTAATACACCTACAACTGGGCAGGTTACACTTTGTCTAGTGCTTCTGATTCTCACCTGCCACACAAGATGTTTGGGTTAAAGCTCTGGTCAGCATGGACTGGTGCACATCCTTGGCTCTTTCATTTCATAACTATATGGTCTTTGGCAAGTTTTAAATTTTGAGCTCTGGTTGCAGATGCCTTGTCTAATAAAGGAGCTAATTTTATCTGCTTGGTAGCATTAGAGGGAATATTGTGAAAAAAAGCATTTCATTTGATGTCTGGAATACAGTAGGTGTTCTGTTTCCATCTCACTAGAGTAAACGTCAAAAGGCCATCATAACCTGTGCCCCATTTCCATTACCCTGACTTCTTCTATTAGTTTCCCTGTTGCTTGCTTCACATTGGCCTCGCTTCTGCTCCTCAAACCCTCCCTGGACACCTTGGCCCTGCCCCTGCACCTGCACATGCTTCTTCTTGGAATATGCTTCTCTCAGCTACCTGCAGGCTTCCTCCCTCCGTTCCTTCCTGGCCTGAAACAAATCCACTCTTCTCAGTGAGGCTGTCTCTCTCACCTTCCTGGTTTAAGTTGAAGCTTCTCCTTTCACTCTCTATTCCCCTTTCCTGCACTTATTACCATCTACTGTACTATATATTTTATTAATTTAGCTTATTTTCCCTATCACCAGAATATAAGCTCCAGGTGGGCAGAGTTTTTGTTTGTTTTTGTAATTACTTCTTCACTTCTACCAGCAATAACAGTGCCTGGCAGACAACAGGTCTTTAGTAAATGTTCACTAAAAGAATGATTGTGAGTGGTGGTAGGTCAGTCTGGATAGGGAAGCATCATCATTAGACCAGAGAAATTCTGGGCCAGGACTTAGTCTAGTTTTGCTTTCAGATTGTCCTGGATGTCAAACTTTAGTATTATTTGGGATAAACAAAGTCACCACATTGTTCCTGGAACATCCCAGCATCCTAAGGGATATTTAGAAAGGTAATGACACCAAGTTGTTCTAGATCCCACTTCCTTCCATGTCTCTCCAACTGGAATCACCTCTCAAGGCTAAGATGGTACTTAGTCTGCATTTAGGGAAAGGACAACTGGGCAAAGTTTGAAATTGCCAACCCAGAGATATCTTGGGACATTTGCTTGATGACACCTGATAATCAATGAATGTTTGATTAATAATCTTGATTCACACTTCTCAACAATAAAACTTGTGTTGTTTTTCATGAGATTCACCCTAGTGAACTTTTCAAGCTTCATTGGATCCATAATATTTATATTAATTTTGTGAAAGGACTTCCTTGGACTCATGAAGAGAAAAAAATTCTCGTATCTTCTCTTACGCCTTCTCTGTGCTGCAGAAAAAGGCTCAGCTTTCTTAGCCTTTATTGTGTGCAGAGAAAAGGTCTCTCTCCCTTCCTCTACAGAGTGGGATAATCAGACGGGGAACTACCCCTGTCTTCTCATTTTCCCACTAAAAATAGTTTTTTTTTCTTAAATGTAGTTAAAAGAAACCTGGGAATTATCATTTATGACAGAAACGTCAATTTGTTGAAAAAATGTCAGTTTTACCAGATGCTTCTGGTCTTGGCTGCCTCATCCAATTGCTCTCTCAACAGCTGCAAGCCCTTTGTTGGACCCCACACCTCCTCCCACGTGCTGTCTCTATCAGTTGGAGCCCAATTGGTGCCTGCTGCAGGCACTAAACTCAGGCAAATAAAATAGCAGGGGTGAATCATGAACAAGACCAGTAAAAATAACCTTCCTCTGAGTCTCTAAATTATACTATTAAAATTACACTCCCAAATGCTCTTAGAAAGCTGAGTCGATGATTAGGAGGATAATTTTTCAGTTGGGAAATCCAAGGATATTGCTGAAAAAGGAAAAGTACTCATATTTATGAAAGGCTACATATTTTGCCATGTAAAATTAGATTATATTTTACTCAATCCTCACACACCCTGTGACGATGAAATCCCTGTTTAACAGATGAAGAAACTAAGGCTCAGACAAATCAACTAAGTTACTCAAAGTCATATGTCTGAGAAGTGGAAGATTCTAGATTGGATTGATTAGGAAGTTTGTACTCTTGCTGGCATATCATGCTGTTCTGCACTTGCCTGGCACAAATCCTGAGGGACATAAAAGGAACACTTGCCCTCGCCCTGATCCCCCATTTTTTTAAAGTATTTCCAAATACCCTAAACTTGTAATATCCAATAAATGCTATCACGGAAAGTTGCAATGATGAAATTTTGTGTACCTACCAGAGACTCTGACATTTGCAGACACTGTATATTGAGAATGTTCAAATCCTCAAGTTCAGAGGGCATTGTGGTGCAAACTTCTTCACAATTGCCACAAAGTTGTACTGAAATGGGCTGGCTGGCTGGTCAGTGAGGCTCAGTCATTGGTTATGTGATAGGCTCCTGCAAGCTAGCCACAAAGATTAAAATCCAAGCCTTAGAATAACTGCAAATTATTACATTGTGAAGGTTGAGAGTTGATATTGAACAAAATGTTAAATCTAACACCCTATGGCACTGCATCAGAACTTGACTAGGACTTCTCTTTAGAACCAGTCTTAGAGTTAATATGGGATTGCCGTTAAAAGCAAGAACTTTGGAGACTGATTTCCCAGGCTTGAATCGTTGGTTTTGCCACTTCCTAGCTGTATTTTCCCTCCTCTGTGCCTCAGTTTCTTTAACTTCAAAACAGTGAGGATACAACCTGCATCATGGTGTTAAGTATTAGCACTGCATGAAATTGTGGGTGTCAAATGCTCAGAACAGTGGCACTTAGTAGGATTTTGTGTTAGCTACTTTTATTATGTATAATAATGTAAATTTTATTAAAAAGTTCATTTGTTTGTGGTTCCATTGAATTTTGCTCAACATTCTATCCTTCACTTTACTCACTCTGGTCACCAGAATTGGGGCTGTACAACTTCATTCATTTAAAAAAATTAGATTCATCCTCAGAGGAAGAGGATTTCTTTTAAATTTATTTATTTAAAAATTTCAACTTTTATTTTAGATATAAGGGGTACATATGCAGGTTTGTTACATGGGAATATTGTACAATACTAAGGTTTGGAGTATGGATCCCATCACCCAGGTAGTGAACATAGTACCCAATAGGTAGTTTTCCAAACCATGCTCCCCTCTCTCCTTCCCGCTTTGACTAGTCTGCAGTGTCTATTGCTCCTATGTTTATGTCCATGTGTGCCCAATGTTTGGCTCCCACTTATAAAGACAGTTCTGTCACCCACGATGGAATGCAGTGGCAAAATCATAGCTCACTGTAGCCTGAACTCCAGGGCTAAATGATCCTGTTAACTCAACCTCCCAAATAGCTAGGTGTGAGCCACTGCATCCGGCCAAGAGGAGGTGTTTCCATTTCCAAAGAAAAACCTTGGTTCAGTTTCTGGCAGCAACAATTAAATGAGTATAGTGTCTTTAACATCATTGTTTTTAAAGGGACAACATTTAATTTACATGTATAAATTCTTCAGTGTTGATTATAATTAATTATATTACTTTATAATTATACCTCATAAGGGATATCTTTTGCTTATTTCCTAAGATTTCCAACTCCATTTGTGATTTCATGAACATATTCAGATCTGTCCAAGATACCGTACGGTGCTCTGAATTAAACAGAAACTTCAAAGCATTTGAAGTTCTCTCCATCTGTAATTGTTATCAGAAACTCAAGGAGTTGAATCTAGTCTTAAATTTGATACTAGTTGAAGAAGATCAATAAATTTTGACCAATTACCCTTTTCTAAGTGGTTTACACTCAACCAGGACTGATAGTTCTGAGAAACTATTTTAAACTTTCTTCACCCTTAGTTTACTTTAGCACAGAAATAAAAGAATTAGGCAGAGACAATATGGTAGTTTCTTAAAAAAATATGGAGGAATGTCTCAGTTTTATGTTTTCATAGCAATTGTATTAATAACTAAAGTTTCATAAAATGTTATGGAAAAGTTTGCAACTCTATAGAATATTTAATAATATTTCTTTCTCTATAGAGATGAATGGTTGGGCTAAAATGTCAGATATTTTTGCAGTTAAAAGTTATTCACAGGCATGACTAATATTGCATATTCCACAGAGCTCTTTCTTCTGAAAGGATAGCTGGAGAAATGATATGAGAAATTGTTGCTAAATTTTGGCTCTTTTGTTACACTACTTAAAACTGCAAAGAACGTCGCTTTTGCCATCTTCTGATTCTGTGTTTTGATTCCCTTCTCTATATCTTGGCAACTCCACTTTAGCTCCTTTTATTGTAATCTTCCTTTCTTTATCTTCTTGTATTTAATGATCTACTGGTCTCTTTCATTTCCTAGTCGGTAGGAGATTTAGTACTCCTGGTACCCCCGCCCCCAGTGTGTAACCCCCAGAACTCATGAGTGTGTAAATAATTACTTCTTAAATTATTTCTCAATATGCTGTTCATAGTCAATATAAGTGCGTTAGCTTGTAAGGATGATAGTGGGAAAGTGGGAATAGTTGACAAACTGTTATGTTAGGATTATTTTCTTTTGAACTGTGAACGATTAGAGATAAAATATCTAACAAGGAGGAATGAATTTTGTTCATAGACCCTGAGACCTAATGGTGGACCAGTGAGGAGAAAGCACGGAGGTCCAGATGGAGAAGTCCTTTCCTGAATTCTGTCATTCTATGAGAATGTGATATAATACATACACACACACACACACACACACACACACGGGGGAAGAGAGAGAGAGAGAGAGAGAGAGAGAATGTTTAAACGCATTTTTTCTAACAAATAAAAGCATTTTCATGCTGAGATTTTAAGAAAGCTTATGTACTTCTAAGAGCTCCATTTTGTTTGCTTGAACAAATAAATGAGTCAAAAATTGGCTTTCTATGTAGTCTGAATAAGAAAAAATATTGAAATAAACTTGTTTTAGTGTGGAGGCTACAGAATTTAAGAATCTATGAAGAGAACTAGCATAGTCTATTTGTTTTATTCTGTTTTCAAACAACTAAAACTATGAAAAATATTAATTGTATAGATTTTTTTCTTTATGTCATTTTACATGAGGAATACGACTGTACCTTTCAGATATTGTAGAAAGGCAATGCAAATGTTTTCTAGCATTGTGGTAAAAATCTGGTTAAATAAAGTGTACATCTTTTAGCCTGAATAATAAGAAAGATCAGTCTCAGAAGAAATAAAAACTTATTTTGAAATAGTATTTCCGGCTTTAAGTATACAGAAGGTTTTCCAAAAATGGAAGAGAATGATTCCATTCTGCTTCCCTTTAAATAATGAAACTACAAAATAGTGACCACATCATGGTATATAATATCCTTCCATTAGAGCCTTATTTTCTTGTCAATATTTTTACTTCAAGCTTAATCTTTTGATGTGATGGAGACTTCAAATTAAATCACAGACAGTGGTTTTCATTTTTATCCTTTAGCATGACATTATTTTCAGCTCTAAAGTGATTGCCAAGAAAATGCTTAACTCCCTAAATTGGCTGTTTAAAGCGTCACAGTAGATTTGACTCTCGAATCATATCCATGGTTAAAGTTCATCTTGCAATGCATTTGAAGTAGGTGCTTTGTGTTGAAAAACAAAAACTGTAAAACTTTTGGGGTTTCAAATTTTCTGACTCCAAGTTAGTCATTTTCCTTTAATACTACAAGAATTGAAGATATTAAAAATCAGCTGTTAGTGCATGTAATTATGGCCTCTCATTTTTCCTTTTTCTGGAAATGAAAGGAATGCTGAAAGTGTTCCTATTTTATAATGTAGGAGGTGGCCAAGCATTTACAACTCTATATACTCCAGTCAAATTCTTCTAAACCTCAGACCTGTCCAGCAGGTTTCTCTCAGACGATTTTCATTTTCATAACATTCACATCCAATAAACTGCACAAAACATAGTGTGAGAGAAAAAGGGGGACAGGAAATGGCTCTGCTGCATGGTTATTACATCCTATTGCCTGTGGGTTGCTTGTTATGAGTTTTAACTATGTAAATATGACGTATATGACACCAGAATTTAATCTTAAAGCTTCTATGTGGGAGATAGAGTGTGACTTTACTGTTAGGGTTAAAATCAACTGGGTGTTGACAGGTCTCAAAAGTCACTGAGTAAAAGCTTAAAAAGAAAAAGCTCAGACTGATAAGCTGTTCTTTGATTGACAACTTTAGGCCCGACTGCCACTATTGAAAACAGTTGGGTAAAAGTTTGGTTGGGGGGAAAAAGTGTTATTTCATGAGAAACTATACTGGGAAATATAGGATGATTTATAAGCTGATATAGCACAAAACCCAAAGAAAAACAGGTGTAAGGTTTAGAAAATCTGGAAATTGGGAGAAAGGACACTGTCTACGAATGATTTAATTAATATTGTAACAAGACTTTACCAAAAAAATGCTGACTCAAGCAGAAAAATACATTTATGTCCACTAGCTTTGGGTTTCAGCAAATCATTTGTCAACAGCTTGTGATGAAACAATCTAGTAGGGGATTGGAGGAAAAAATAAAATGCACAAGCAAAAGATTACAACAGAAAATACATGTAGGAGGAAAACAAATACAGTTCTTTTTTTCATCTTTCTAGTAAAGGAGAACCAATTCTGGCACTGTAAAATTCATTATGGAAACAATAAAATAAATGCATTCTAAAGTAGCCATCATTGGTTGATTGAAATGTTATGATGGTTATACATGCCATATCTTATCAAATATTATCCATAAGGAAGTATTCAATTCCTGTTATGCCAATTATCCTACTATGCGCTTCATAAACTTTTATGGCTTGTTATGGAATGTCACTTGGCTATTTTTCTCTTTAAATATTGCATCATCAGATTCAGATGGAAAACATATTCTAATGTGGCAAAGTGTTAAAGAAATTTAATACTCTAGGGCTAAATGAAACTGCTATGGTTCATCTCCTGGATAAGAACAACAATTTATGAATGCAATATTCATTTCCTGAGGTGAACATAAGCAAAAACCTTGTCTGAAACTTAAAACCTAGATGTTTGGCCTCTGGTAGTTTCCTCATTTAACTCATTGATGTCATATATTAAGGCCACTGGCAAGATCACATCTGGGGAGTGCTCACTTTTTCAACTTCCCTAATTACTTTTACAGGGCACTGCTGGCATAATTGCATCAGCCAGGACCAGACCAGAGTCTATGAGATCATCTTTCACTTTTAATATATTGCTAAAATGTCTGAATAATCTATTTGTTTTTTCTTGATCATGAAAACTGATGAAGAGTTTGGCATTTTAATTCACAGAGTCATCCATTCAGATCTAGGTTCTAGAAGACTGCATATGTTATATGGAGAAATCATGAAATTATAAACTTAGCATGCATATGTCTTTAAGACCAGAAAATCCATAGATGATTCCATAGTCATTTGTATTTACAGAAAAAGATAAATAACAATTGCCAAGAACTATCATTTTTCTCCTTCCAAAAATTAAACATCTGCATTGTAAATTTTAATATAGTAAACATAATAAAGTAAACTTATAGGGAAATCTATTTGAGTCTTATCTGTTATTATCAGGTAGAAGTGGAGGATATATCTAGAGAGCAATGTTTTGAGCTTTTAATGCAAATTTCTTTCACTGACAAGAAACAGCTTTTATTTAAATATTCTAGAATTCAAAGAAATTCTAGGTGACAGGGTAAAATGTTCAGTTAAATATATGAGAAGTTGGTTATTTGTCCATCTGAGATTTCTACATAATCAGGAGCAAATTTTGCTCAAAGTAAGATTTTGCATCACTGTCAGCCATCGCGGGCACCTATAACTGGGGAAAAATGAGACAGCAACAGAGAAAAATACATTGTAAGTTTTCATACAAAAAGCCTCTTTGCCTTGCATAAACTCATTTCTTCTGACCACTAAACCAAACCAAGTACAGAGTTGAAAGATGCTTTAACCCTTTTAAGATCCAGCATTTAGAGAACTTGGCTTTTGTGGAAAAAGTGCTCATTGCAAGATAATCAACTGATGTGAGGGACATAAGTAAAATAAGGATACTAATAATAAGAAACTATTTTAGGTGATGACTGGAGAAAAAAAAACCCAGCAAGGTATAAGGCAGACTCTATGGCATAAAATTAGAACTCAAACCTGTCACACACTTTCAGTAAGTGAGGGCCATGTGGAGGCAGCTTGGAGAGAGAAGGATAAAGCACAAAGAGAAAAGAAGAAAGTATCCCATCCCCTTCTGGTAGGACCTGCATCTATCATTCTTGGCATGCAGTGTTCTTTAGTTATTCTGTCTTCTGACACTGCAATGCTCTGATTGAAATTCCTTGCAATTCCTCAAAGGTCTTTTTCAATTCACCTTTAAAAAATTCTCAATTTTTTTTCAGTTTTATCAGATCTACAAAGGAGAAAAAAGAAGCATTAGCAGTTTGTCAGCATTTACAGATCCAATCATGAGTCAAAGACATGGCTTGCAATACGGCTGAGGTGGTAGGCCTCAACCTGGGTGAAATCCCAGGCTATTTTCTTAATTGTGTTCAAGGGTCTTATGGCCATGGTCCCTTTACACTCTTGAATGAAGGGTGATTCTGGTCTTCCAGGAATGGTTGGCGTTTTTGGCTGAAAGTGTGATTACTGGAAAGGAGTACTGCCAGGTGATAAAGTAAGAAGACAAAGGTGCAGACAATCAAAAGCAGCCACATCAGTCTGGTGATGGATGAGGAAACAGGTGTCAAAGCCAGGTGACTTTTACATACACTGTGGCTAACTAGAAAACCACTGGGTGAGTTGCTAGATCCTCAAACCTCTTGGAAAGAGAATGGTGTTATAGGTGACAGAATGGGGTGAAATCAGGGAAGTGTAAAATAACAGGATTTATTGGAAGGATAAGATTCTCAACACAGTTGAAATAGAGGATTAAGGGGGAATGTGGCAACAGAATTTTTATTATCACAATAAACCAAAGGCATAAAAAAGTATCTAAGAGATGTTTTGCTGAACATTGTTGAAAATGGCAAAGCCAGGGCCCTCTCTTCTAGGAGTTTATCAAGAAAGCATGTACTGATGTGGAACATAGTCACAGCTATGTGGAGGAGACACAGCCAAAATGCACAGAAAGGTTTACATGTACCATCTGATTTAATCCTCATACAACCTGTTGTGTTGTATGCACTATTATTTTCCCTATTCGATTTATGTGAATACTAAAGCTTGCAAAGGACGGGTAGCTTCCCAGTGTAAAAGCTAATGTGTAAGAGTTTTAGAACCTAGAATTAGGGCCCAGGTCTTCTGAACTCCAGAGGCTATGATGGTGACCAATATGCAGTGCTGCTCCTCACTACACTATTCTGTGAGTATTGTATCTGGGCTTCACTTTAATATGTTATATTGTAGCTATCAAAGGCTACCGCATTTTAAAAAAATTCATACATTCACAGACTTAAAAAAAAATCTTTCCATCATTATTAATTAAGAGTTAACTGTAATGCTTAGAACTGGGCCAGGTTGTTTGCTTTAATTAAAGATGCAGGCATTAATCAAATACTTCCATATGAGTGTGTTGGCTAAGTTTGGTGTTCTAGTGTGAAATGCAAAGTTGATATTTAATATTTAAATGTCTGTGATATTTAAACATAATTACAGAATCAAAACTGTATGTATTAAGATTAAAATTTTTCATTTGTTTCAATACATTGGATACAAGTGTAATTTTGTTACACTGATGTCTATAGTGGTGAAGTCAGGGCTTTTAGTGTATCCATCACTAGTGTAACTACATTGTACCCATGTATATATTATCACTGTCCTATTTTCAAAGCAGAGCAATTGCTTTTCAGAATTAAGTTTACACAGACCAGTATTTTTCCAAATTGATATTTAAATGTCCTTGCTGTAGTCAGGATCCTGGACTTCAGTCATGGGGTAGCTACTGAAATTAGATATTTTTAGATGTATGTGTGTGTGAGTGTGTGTGTGTGCATGTGTGGTGTGTGTGTGCATACGATGGGGCGGGGTGTCACATAATTGAGAAGAAAATTGAAGAGATTGGCTCAGGTTGGGAAGCAGAAGGAAACACCAAATCAAAGGCAAAACATCAACTGTGCGCAGTGTTGCGTAAATCAAAGGGGCACCAGATGATATGGATGTGGTTTTAGTTGTGAAAATGAAAAAGAAGTGATACATTTTTAGAATAACAGCAAAAACTGCTTAGTAGAGAGAAAAAAGCTTCATAATTGTAAGGATGTGTGCTTTTAATAGGAAGATAATTATAACACAAAATCTTCAAGGAAACTATAATAATAGGTTATTTTCCCAATGCATATTGAATTTCACAGGACTTGCCAAAATCTGAATATAAGATTTTTCTTGAATGGATCATACGTATAACCTATCAAAATGGTTCAACAATTTCTCTAAGGCTTGCAGCAAATTAAACTTTAAGTTTCAGTAAAGAGTGATATATTTACATGGACAATCCTTATACTGCCTTAATGTTTATTCTTTTATCTTAAGGTCCCTGCCTGGAGAAAATTCATTTTCCTTTTTGTTTGATTGAAAGATTGTAACAACCTCCCTCCCAAATTTACAATAAGAACAAAATGGCATTTTATGTGCCCATCTGGAGATCACCAAATGCGTAAAGCTTGTCCGTGTGGAGGCCATCTGTTGCGAATGGAGACACACATGGAAACTTAATCCTTGAACTTCTTTTTTAACTTTCTCTTTTGCTTGCCCAAGTAGAAGGCAATTGAGACCTGTCACTTGTGATACAAACTATAGGCCAGGACACACTGCTGCCTCTTAATGTCACAAACACTTTCATTTGTTCAACTGTGAATATCTCTCTGAGAAGACCTAAAGAGTGAAAAAATTTTGGCACTATCTTTCATGACACAAATTGCAGATAAGAGTCAGAGCTCTCCCTATTGCTTGGGTTGTACTTAGAACAAGGGAAGAGTCTTGGGGAATCATGTCCATATATTTTCTTTGAAATATCTTTGAAAATATCCATCGTGTCTCTAAGCAATTCTGAATGTGGTGAAAAACACTTTCTGACTCAATGTGTTTTTTTTTCTTTATATTCTCCCATGTTTGCATTTCAAGTTGAAGAAAATCATTTGGATTAAAAATCATTTCAAAATGATGTTACTTATGGGGTAGGACAAATAAACCACCAGGGACTGGACTTCCCAGAGACATTTTGGATATGGACAGAATTTTGCAGACTTGCACTGTGTTTTTCCTACTTAGATTATATGCAGGTATAATCTCATGTTTTTCTATATGCAAGCACAATTTCATGTCTGCAAATACCATGATATTAACTGTACTGGCTTGACACTAAAACCCAATGCACAGCTGTAAGCAAGGAGGCCACACAGTCCTTGTCTACAAGATTTCTGCATCAGACTGTTTCATGAACCTTTGATATTTTTAGCACCTGACTGGTTTACCATTAAAATCAATAAAATTGCTACTTAAACAATCATTGTAGGATCTCAGCTTTGCACTCTACATTGTCTTGTTCTTCAATTTTCCTCACATTCCTTTTCAGCATTTCTGTATGTGGTTCTGCCTTATGCTCTTTGCTCAAATGCTAGTCATCTGTGCCATTGGTGAGCAGAACTTCTTCTTTAAAGTCATCATACCCTTTATTTAAACAGCCTCTAAACATTCTCAACGCTGCTACCAAAGTGATCTTTTCTTTCTGGCTTTTCACTCCCTAAACTTGATTTGTGTAGCATTCTAAAAAAAAGCAATTCAGTGATAGTGGCAATAGAAATTTATTCCTTACTATTTTTAAAGAAAGTTGTGCTTTTGGTAATAGCAAAAAAATGAAAACAACCTTAAATGTTAGAGCATAGAGAACTGGATTAATGGATTATGGTGTGTAAACATAATTGAATCTGAAGCAACCACTAAGGATTATTTTAGAGGAGTTATTAACAATTTGAAAAATGCTCACAATAAATTAAAGGGGAAAACTGTGTTAGAAAATGGTACGTGAGGTATCGCCACATTTTTGTAATAAGAAACTTACATTTTTATTTAGAGAAAAGGACTGCAACTACAGAATCAAAATGTTAACTATTCTTATCTCTGATTGATGGGATTATTGGTGATTTCATTATATACTTTATGATTTTTATATATTTTTCAAATATTCTACAATGAAAGTATTTACTTTTAGAGCCAGAAAAATTATTTTGGAAAATGGGCAAAAAATATCACTTAAGAAGTGGCATGATATGGTTTGGCTGCGTCCCCATCCAAATCTCATCTTGAATTGTAGTTCCCATAATCCCCATGTGTCACGGAAAAGACTCAGTGGGAAGTAATTGAATCATGTGGGTGGTTCCCCCATGCTATTCTCATGATAGTAAGTTCTCACAAGATTTGATGATTTTATAAGCAGCAGCCAGATAAGCAGCTGCCAGACAGGAGTAGATGCTAGGAGAGAGTTCACAGGAAGACGGAAAAAGTGCGTGGGGGCCCACAGCAAGTGGGAGCTTGGTACACTCTTGGAGGATGATGAACAACAAAACCAGACAGATAAGCCAGGGACAAGACAGTCATGAAGAATACTGCTCTACTGCTTAGACTGAAAAGATTGATGTTAGCAATAACTTCATTCCTAAATTCCCTTCTTCTCCCCCTATCACCAAGGCAGTATTGCCTTGATACTACAATTCTCTTTCCACCCCTAGATTTATCGAGGTATAAATAACAAATAAAAATTGCATACATTTAAGGTGTACCACATGTTTTGATGTACATACACATTTTGAAATTATTACCACAATCAAGCTAATCACCTCACATAGTTATCTTTTCTTGTGTGTGTGTGTGTGTGTGTGTGTGTGTGTGCGTGTGTGGTGGTGATGGTGGTTGGCGGTAACACTTAAGATTTACTCTTGGAGAGAGATCCAAGATGGCCGATTAACAACAGCTCAGGATTGTAGCTCCCAGTGAAAGCGCAGAGAGCGAGTGGACGCCGCACTTTCAGACGAATTTTTGTTGCCCACAGACTAGGAGATTCCCGGCGGAGGA
>CAUYLG010056186.1:0-12115 GCA_963573385.1 Cacajao melanocephalus | reverse complement strand
GGAGGAGAGGCATTCTGATTTCGGGTGTTCTCAACCTTTTTGCACTGGTTTCTTCCCATTTTTGTGAATTTATCCACTGTCGTCTTTGTAATTGCCGACTTTCAGATTGGGTCTGAGTGAATGTCCGGCTTGTTGGTGATCAAGTTTTTTCTGTTTCTTAGTTTTCCTTTGGCGGACGCCCCTCCCCCACAGAGCTTGGCCTTCCCGGGTTCAGCTGTGCTTACTGTGAAACTCTCAGTCCTCAGCGCTTCCAATTGCTGTTCTCCTTGTGGGGATGGGACCAGCGGAGCCCGACTCGAAGGGCACCCAGTCGCATATACTCGGCACTGAGAAGCGCTGCGCCGCGCCGGGGCACCGGCAAAACAGCTGTGCCGGTCAAAAGAGTCGCGCTGGCGACACGTGTGGCTCCTCCGCCGGGAATCTCCCAGTCTGTGGGCAACAAAAATTCGTCTGAAAGTGCGGCGTCCACTCGCTCTCTGTGCTTTCACTGGGAGCTGCAATCCTGAGCTGTTGTTAATCGGCCATCTTGGATCTCTCTCCGGTTTTAAGTCTTATACTAGATGCTGTCTCACTCTTAATAACATATAGTTTATGTTAAAGAGACGTCAGTATAAATATTATAGTAAGAGTAAAGTAAGTCATGTAGAAATGGCCAAAGGTAATTGTGTTAGGAAAAAAGATATTTGTCAGAAGTATGGGGCTCTTTTCTTGTGCATATTGAGAATAGATAGCGTTTGTGCTTTATTTACAGTTGAGAATCATGGTAAAGATCATTAGATGATGGTTGGAGAAGTATGCCTTTTATTGTGTGACCATAAGCTTTTTAGTTTTAGAGACTGACTTAGAAGTTTTCTTTATTTTTTTATCACACCATATGTTAACTTCTGACATTTGCAAATTTCAGGAGTTGTCACAGCAGAGATGTTTAGACATATGCAGAACTCTGAGATAATTCGCAAAATGACCGAAGAATTTGATGAGGTAACTTACTACCTTAAGCGTTTTGATAACTTACGAATCTTGATCTCAACTTATTTTTAAAAGTATTATTAAATTGTAAGCATTAGGTTGGGCGCTGTGTCTCATGCCTTGTAATCCCAGCACTTTGGGAGGCTGAAGCAGGTGGATCACCTTAGGTCAGGAGTTCGAGACCAGCCTGACCAATATGGTGAAACCCCATCTCTACTAAAATTACAAAAAAATTAGCTGGGCATCATGCCATGCACCTGTAGTCCCAGCTACCTGGGAGGCTGAGACAGGAGAATTGCTTGAACCCGGGAGGCAGAGGTTGTAGTGAGCTGAAATCATGCCACTACACTCCAGCCTGGGCAACAGAGTGAGACTCTGTCCAAAAAGAAAAATAAATTGTAAGCATCAGTGTTGAAGATAAGAGCTTTGGCATTAGATTTAATCAAATGATGCTTGTCTCAACCTTTGGCAAGTTGTTGTCTTAGTATCAGTTTTTTGTTTTGTTTTTTTTTCCTGAGACAGAATCTTGCTCTGTCGCCCAGGCTGAAGTGCAGTGTCAGGTTCTCTGCTCACTGCATCCTCTGCCTCCCGGGTTCAAGCAGTTCTGTCTCAGCCTCCCAAGTAGCTGGGATTATAGACATCTGCCACCATGCCTGAATAATTTTTGTACTTTTAGTAGAGACGGGGTAGGAGTGGGGGTGTGGGTTCACCATGTTGGCCAGGCTGGTCTCGAACTCCTGACCTCAAGTGATCCACACGCCTTGGCCTCCCAAAGTGCTGAGATTACTGGCAGCCACCACTGCATCCAGCCAGTTTCAATTTTATTATCTGTAAAATGGGCCTAATAGTACTTTATTCATAAGGCTGTTATAAAGATTGAATTGAGTAATGTTTGAAAATTGCTTAACATTTTATAGTTCCCAGAACATCGTAAGAACTTAATAAATGGTAGTTATTATTGCCAAAAATAACAATTTCAAGGAAGAATATAAGAACATATTCTGGAATGTTGTAAAAGGAAGGTTTCAGCAATATTTGGGGAACCTGGTAGCTAAGACAAAGGAGTATATAGATATTTTTATTGTTTAAAAACTCTTAAGAACAACAAAGATTACATATTATTTTAGAGTGAGTTTACCCCCACTTACCTCCCTAGTGCTAGATTGAGTTGATTCTTTATTACAGTGAGCTCTTTGAAGTATCGTTACCAATAAATACATACATAGATTTACTATAAATTAAGCTTCTTCAGGGAAGAGATTTTGGTTTGTTTGGGTTACAGCTGTATTTCAGTGCCAGTAGTTTTACTCCTCCAAAATTTTTCACTGTGGGTTTTCAAGCAAAAAACCTTGTCTGATTTGAGTTTTATTTGGTCTTCTTTTCCTTCCTTAAACTGTTGAAGGAGTTTTGAACTATTATTCTAAAAGATAGATGAGTTAAAATGGCTTTGATGATTACTAAGTGCTATTCAGTCCGCAAGTAGTTGAGAGGTAATTTTGAATAGTGGTATTTTTTACTCTTTTAATATAAAATGTTTTAGTGAGCACTTTCTCACTAAAAGGAAAAAACTATTTGAGATAATTGTCCCGAAGTATGGTTTGAAAATGTCAGCAAACCAACTTGCTAACAACAATTAAGATGATATATTTCAATATAGTCACTAAATTAGCTAATCAGGAAATACCAAGAAAAATTTTTTATGGAATATCAGGAACTTATTCTCAGATGAGACACAACTGCACTTAGATGTGACATGACTTAAGATTTTAAAAAACATTATAATGACAAAAATTAATTGTTAAAAATTTACTAAACTGGTCAGGCATGGTCGCTCACGCCTGTAATTCCAGCACTTTGGGAGGCCGAGGCAGGCGGATCACCTGAGGTCAGGAGTTTGAGACCACCCTGACCAACATGGTGAAATCCTGTCTCTACTAAAAATACAAAAGTAGCCCGGCGTGATGGCACACGCGTGTAATCCCAGCTACTTGGGAGGCTGAGGCAAAAGAATCCCTTGAACCCGGGAGGTGGAGGTTGCAGTGAGCCGAGATCGTGCCATTGCACTGCAGCCTGGGCAACAAGAGGAAAACTCTGTCTCAAAAAAAATTTTTTTACCAAACTGTACTGATAAAATTGCCTTATATCTCTAGGATACTCTTGTCAGAGACCTTTACTTTTAGATGTTCTATATGGTATTGGTCTCTGATTTTATTTCTGTGGTCTTGGTTGTTTTTAATGATGTGTGGAGAATCTCAATTTACCCTGAGACTAGAGAATGCCCTCTTGTTGTACAAGGGAAAACCTGAGTACCAGTCTTCCAAGGCAAAGCTAGCTACATTTCCGTTTCTTTAAAAAATTATTGTGATGTATTTGAAGCGAATGAAAACATATTTCTAATGTTTTATTGATTTATGCATCATATATCAATTTATTAGATTAGCTGAAAATATGATTTCCATCATTTTGAATCCATTCAAAAATAGAATTTTGGTTTGGTTTTGGTTTGCTTTTGCTTTGTATCTGTGCTTATCACCAGGATGTTTTGCTTTGATGAGGGAGGCTTTTAAAAATTTTAACCTGAATAATTTGTATATATTTTCATTGATTAAAGTAAATTCAGAATATCTATTTTGATCTTAAAGAGCAGAGTGTTCAGAGGTACCCCTACCTTTATATATTATTCTCTTGCCTACTTTGAGGATTAATTGGAGAAGAAAGGTGAGATAAGATATATTTTCATGCTTTTGCCTAGGGTATTTAAAAAGCAAGCGATACGTTAAGTCATGCATTCTAAACGAAATTCCTGTTTTAAAATTTTGTTTTAGGATAGTGGAGATTATCCACTTACCATGGCTGGTCCTCAGTGGAAGAAGTTCAAATCCAGTTTTTGTGAATTCATTGGCGTGTTAGTACGGCAATGTCAGTATAGTATCATATATGATGAGTATATGATGGATACGGTCATTTCACTTCTTACAGGATTGTCTGACTCACAAGTCAGAGCATTTCGACATACAAGCACCCTGGCAGGTGAGTATTTAGAAATATTTTCTACATATTGTCTTAGGCTTGAGATGAAAAAGATTCTCATTAAAAGAGAAAGGAAATAAGAGTATTACAAATTAATTTTATTTATAAAGTAGTGACCACTAAGAGGACACTCCTCCCATCCTTCCTGTGAATTATTGGAAATGGGATGGTAATTTCAGTTTCGATTTTGTGAAGGCTTACTATAAGGTATACTGTAGCTACTATATGGTGATTTTCTTGTACACTATGCATACTGTGCCACAGCAAGGGAAAATTGGACTATAAGTATACATTGGATTCTTGAAAAATACTATGCCACAAGAAGGGGAATTTGGATGATAGGTATGTATTGGGTTCTTGAAGGATATGTTACCAGGGAAGATATTGACAGCAGATTTGGAGATATCATCACAGTCATTTTGCATATGTGATTCTGATGACCATATAGTTTGTCTCTGGTATGCGTTGCCTCTCCAGGTAGGATGGCCCCTTCTGGATGATGCCTGTTTTTTCAGTCACACTGCAAGAAGTTGATTTTTCTTATGTTTCTGGGTAACTTTATGTTGGGGCAAATTCTTTGATCTTTAAAGTTTGCTAAAATGAGGTATATTTTTATACCTCATAAAATCTATTAGTTTCTCTTTTGTGCTTAAGGTAAAATTGTTGATATGCTGTTATTGTTTATGTTCTTTTTGAGTTTCAATGAATAAAACAGGCTTTAATTGTTATGATGGTATTCTGATTCTTAATGATATTTTGGTTTTTAATTAAAAAGACTTTTTATTCTCTGTGGGTTTTTTTTTTCATTTAGAATATTTTCTCAAAGAATTAAGTCTGTGATTAAAGATATACTTCTAAGTCCTTCATTGTTAAAGAGAAAATGCAGTTTCCCATATGTTCTGTTTTTGTTTTTAGATTTGAAGTCAGAAAATACGATTGTGATCTTGCTTTATGCACTTAGGTAGCAGTGTCAAGAACTTGATGGCTAAAGTAAATTAAAACAAGGATTATGGTGCAAGATGAATAATTTTAGATCAGAGTGACAAACTGGTTTGCTGGGGCATGAAATTAACTTAGAGCAAAAAATTGGGAAATCTTTCTTTAAGAGATCCAATAGCCGCAAATTAAGATGTAGTTTTATTGTTGTTATATCATGAAATGCACCGAGTCTGAGAAGTAGTCTGGAGTAAGCTAAAGAAAGCAAAAAGTGATCAGATCTTTCAGTTAGTAGTTTTAAATCCCAGGCAATAAGAATCTTGTATCAGGAGTAAGGGTTTAGTAACAGAAGGTAGAGATCTGGAGGAAGTTTTATGAAAAAGCACTTTAATTGACATCTTACCCTTTGTACTTTTGACTTTCCATGGAGATCTCTTCACGATTTCATCAGTCTTCATGATATGTTATAGAGTAAAATGAAAGGAAAGCAAATATTGATAAAATTCCTCAACTTTTTTATATTATTTGATATAAAGCCATCAAGTTCCTTTTAATTACTAAGATAGCTAAATAACTTCTTTATGAACTAAAATTTACTTTAGAAGGTGAATCATGATCTATGAAAAAGATTATTTTAGGGGATATATTGTAGAATAATGGGATTTAAGTATAGTCTGGAGTCCGATTGCCTTGGTTTGAATCCTGGTTTGACTGCTTACATGAACTGAGGCAAATTTTTAAATTTCCCTGAGCTTCAATTTTGCTGTGAATGAAATGGGTATAATACCTTTGAGAGGGCCATTGTGAGGATTAGGAGATAATTCCTGAAAAGTTATTTTATGTTGTTTTATTGTTATTTGTAGCATCTGCATCTTTCTTTTGTTAGAAGCAGATTAGCTTATTTCTGCTTAATTTTTCTATTTGATCTTAAATTCTGAATTTTTGTATCTGTTAGGTTAATTTCACCATATTTTTTACTCTTTAAAAAATAGCTATGAAGTTGATGACAGCTTTGGTGAATGTGGCACTAAATCTTAGCATTAATATGGATAATACACAAAGACAATATGAAGCAGAACGGAATAAAATGATTGGAAAACGAGCCAATGAGAGGCTAGAACTCCTGCTACAAAAGCGGAAAGAGGTAAACTTTTATATTGAATATTTAGGCTCTTGTGTAACCAACTTGGTCACCATTAATTAGGTTATAACTTTGCTAGTGCCTCAGATAATTGTTTTTGAAATATTTAAAAGTAAATAACATTTCAAATTATTTGCCCAACAAAATTCTGAAGAATATCCATGCCAGCAATACTGTTTTCTTATTTTCAGTCTGCGGGGACTAGTATTAAGAGTAAAGGGCTTTAAGTAAGGAGACCGGGGTTAGTCTGAGAAGTTATCTTAAGCTTTAGCATTATTCATCTCTACTGTGAAAAACCTTTTGTCAGGATGAAAAGAGGTTTCACAATTATGTGAAATCACTTTGAAAAATAACATGAGCTGTTTATTAGCATCTAAATTAGTGTTTTTTTTTTTTAAATACCATAAAAGGCGTTTGTTTAACACTGGTGACTGACCACCAAATTCAACTTTGAATGAGCCTTGTGCTAAATAACAGTAAATCTTTTGATGCTGTGGCTGTAATTTAAATTCTTTTTTCATTGGTGATAAAATACTGCTATTTCATAATGGAGATGTTTGCTTTCATATCAAATAGGCAAAGTCTGTGGTTTCAAAAATATTAGTAATGCAGTTGAGTTCGGTAGTTGTCACAGTCATCTATGAATTTTTGACCTGATATTGAAATTTTTGGGGGGAGGGGATTGGTAGCTGTAATTTTAAATTGACTGTTTCCGAAATAGTTAATAACTTTAAAAAATATCCAGACTGAAGAAAACTAAGAAAAATCCTGCTATTTCCTCCTGTCTAAATTCCTCATCTTTTTCATATAATTTAAAATAAAGTATTGATACTTTTTCCTCTTAATTTATTTATATGCTATATAATAAATGATATGTAATAAACTACATTACAGATTTCTTTACAGAGTTAAAAAAATTTTTTTAAGACCGAGTCTCACTCTGTCGCCCAGGCTGGAGTGCAGTGGCGCTATCTCAGTTCACTGTAACCTCCACCTCCCAGGTTGAAGCTCGTGCCTCAGCCTCCCGAGTAGCTGGTATTATAGGCTTGTGCCATCACACCTGGCTAATTTTTGTATTTTTAGTAGAGATGGGGTTTTACCATGTTGGCCATGCTGGTCTTGAACTCTTAACCTCAAGTGATCCGTCTGTCTCGGCCTCCCAAAGTGCTGAGATTATAGGTATGAGCCACTGTGCCTGGCCTTTACAGTTCTTTCATAGATATTTATGAACATTAGAAAAAAAAATTAATAGCGAAATGTTAAAATCCAAGTCAAATATTTCAGGTATCAAGGGATTTTATCTACCTGATAATATAACTGTTAATTTTTCTATATGGTTACTGTTGTCTGGTAGAATTCAAAATTCACCAAAATATTGGAGAATTCTGCTTTTTTCATGCTTGTAATAACTTAAAGGTGTTCATTTGATTGTCTTCTTTACAATTGAAAAGAAATGATCTGTTCTTTACAGCTTCAGGAAAATCAAGATGAAATAGAAAATATGATGAATGCAATATTTAAAGGAGTGTTTGTACATAGATACCGGTAAGTTGTGACAGATTTTTCATAAGAGCACTATATAATTTCTACTTAACAAGTTTGCATATTTAGTGGTGTAGGCAGTCTAAATTAGCGGGAAGAATGTTATAGTAAAATCAGTGTTAGACTAAACTGTGCCACTGAGTTACTCTGGGCAAGTTATTTAACTCCTGTGAATTTGGTGTTTCCCATCTGAAAAATGGGACAATGCTATGCCTGACTTGCAGACTGTAGACGTTACTGCTATTACGAGTCAGGCTACACAATACTTAATTACCTTTGCATGTACTATGTTAGTAGAGCCTGCACATGCTGACTTCTGACTCTCTTCCCTTCCGTTGAATATCAGTGGGACTATTTGGATAGGTTAAAGTGAGGTGCTTTCTTTTGCTATTTTGAATGAGCAGAGGAAAGAAATAGTAATCTTATTACAATTTCTGCTATAACTTATTCTTAAATTTCAGTAGTATGTTTATTCAGCTTCTCCCACATATCTTTAACTTGGCAGTTATTGAATCAGGTTAATGCTTGCTTTGTAATGTCCCCATGTCCATTCTTATATTTTCACTTCTATTGTCACCATTGCCTTAGTCTATTTCCCCATTCTCATGTGTAGAGATTATTGCAGTTTAGCTAAAGTATCCTTTTTATTGTGTTATTCCTCTGCCTTTAATGACTCACCAGTACTTACAAGATGAATTTAAAATCATTTAGTCTAACATTCACATCCAATTGAGCTTGACCTCAGTGTAATGTGTAAATAATTCTCACCTGGAAATTATGCTCTAGCCAGACAAGTGTGCCTGCTGTCTTCTGAACACACCATGCCCAGCAGGTGTGAGCACAGGCTGGGATATGGTATGGTATAAAAGGTGGGGATGGGATTTTGTTTGTAGTTTTATATAATTTTAAATATGTGTTGATACTTACCCTTTGCCACCTAGACTGTAAGCTTTTGGCATTCAGGGCCATGCTTCATTTCTATTTTTTAATCCCCAGTAATACTTAATAGAGTGTCATACCCATAGTAAATCTGAAGTACTTGGCATCTCTTGAATAAACCATAAGTTTTGTGGTATGTTGGCACTAATTATGCATCATTTTTCCTTCTGCCATTCAGTGATGCGATAGCTGAAATTCGAGCTATATGCATTGAAGAGATTGGCATTTGGATGAAGATGTATAGTGATGCCTTTCTTAATGACAGTTATTTAAAATATGTTGGTTGGACTATGCATGATAAGGTAAGATGTGCCCTTCAGACTGCTGCTTTCTACACATCAGCGTGGCTGCCTGTAGCTCTCATTCATGAGTTATCTCCCTGTATGTATACCCAGTGACACATTTCTGTAAGCGCCCCCTTTATTATTTTCTATCTTCTCTGTAAAAATTTAATTTCTATCACATAAAGTCCCCTAGATTTTTTTGAAACCTGGCCACTGATTTAACCATTAATGGTGAATCAATTTTTTGCTGAAATGTTAGAATCATGATGGTAGTGAGGCATTTCTTAAAGCACAAAGAAGAACCAGTATTCTGTTATCTGAGAGCTATATACTTAAAAAAAATTCTTCAGTTTTGATCCTCTCTTTTGACAAACCTGTATCTTAGCTGGATTATACCTTACAACTTGGTTTCTGACCTTTTTAATATATTTTCATTAAACTACTATTCTCTTAGGCTACCTCTTCCCTTGCTTTGAAGAAGTTAATTGTATATATTCTTTCCAAACATTACTTTCCATACCAGAAAATGACTGTGACACATGCTCCTATTGTTTTTTCACAATAGTTTTGTTCTTAACATTTATGTTAAATATTTTGTTCTTAACAAATTTTCAAAAATTACCCTTTGAACTATAGAAATAGTAACCCCATAGGAATTTAGTCATAAATGTATACACTATTATTTTTGCTTTATCAAAGATGATAGTTTCTGAAGGAATGCTGTGGTATGAAATGTTTAAAATTTTAAAGTAGAAAATATTGTACACATCTTGAATATTGAAGTTGAAAATACATAGTTTTAATGCATTGTCTCTTTTTTTTTTTAGCAAGGTGAGGTAAGACTCAAATGTCTTACTGCTCTACAAGGGCTTTATTATAACAAAGAGCTTAATTCCAAACTGGAACTTTTTACCAGTCGGTTCAAGGTTAGCATTATTTTAAGAATTTACAAATAACTTGTAATTTGCAGACACTTTTCTCTTGCTTTTCTTTTAAAAATATTTTAATTTTTTTGTCCTTAGGATAGAATTGTATCTATGACCCTTGACAAAGAATATGATGTTGCAGTACAAGCAATAAAATTACTCACTCTTGTTTTACAGTAAGTATATGTTTGTTGCATATTTGCACTAATGTTCAGATATCTAAATAATACATGAGAGTATTTGGTTCAGACTCATCTAGGTCTACATTTTAGTAGCTTACATCATGGAGTTTTACAGCTAGAAGTTGAATTTCTTCATGTATAGTTAAGAAAATACAGGAAGAAGGAACCATAGAATATGGAAATTTTAACTAGTTTCCTTCCTGTTTTTCTGTTTTTGATGCTCTTGAAATAAGCACATCAGTGTATTAAAAAATATGCTTATTATATTTTGTTACACTTTTAGAGTATGAGCATTTATAAGAATGTCTCTGTTATACTTCTCATAGCACCTTTAAACAATTTAAGACCTACTATGTTAATATCTGATAGTGATGTTACGCTATTCATATTTTTCCTTTTTAAAAAATGGTAGTAAAATACAGATTATGTAAAGTTCACCATTTTAACCACTTTAAAGTGTGGTTTACTGGCATTACCTATATTCACATTGTCGTGCAGCTGCCACCACTATCCATCTTCAGAACTTTTTCATCACTTCATTCTGGAGCTCTGTACCCATTAAATACTGATTCTCCATCGTCCCCTTCCCCCAGATCCTGGTAACCACTGTTTTATTTTCTATCTCTATGAACTTGTCTATTCTAGATATTTTGTGTAAGTGGAATCATGCAGTATTTGTCCTTTGCATCTGGCCTATTTCACTCGGCATAATTTCTTGAAGTTTCATACATTATTATAGCATGTACTCCTGTTTGTAGCTGAATAATATTTCATTGTATGTATATTCCACATTTTCTTTAGACATTTTTGCATTGATGGACATTTGGACTGTTTTCACCTTTAGTTGTTGTCAATAATGCTGCTATGAACATAGATGCGCAAGTATCTGTTTGAGTCTCTGCTTTCAGTTCTTTTATGTATACCCAGAAGTGGAATTGCTGGATCATATGGTAATGCTGTTTAATATTTTTTTGAGGAACTGCTGTAGTGTTTTCCACAAAGGTTGCACCATTTTACATTTTACATTCCCACCAGCAGTGTACAAGATTTCCAGTTTCTGTACATCTTCACCAACACTTGTTTTCTGCTTTTCATGATAAAAATTTATCGGGTTATATCTCTATACCAAGCACTTGGGTGGTATGTTGAGAGACTTAAAAATCGGAGTCTTCTCGTTTGAAAATAATATAACATTTTATAAAAATACCTAGAAATAAACAAGAAATCCACCAGATATACGTGAAGAAATGTTAATAAAATGCAACGAAGGGACATAAAAGAAGGCTTGAATTTGAAAAGCTCACCTAGGAAAACTCAGTATTTAAAGGCTTGTAATCTTCCTATTCTGTATATTTATCACAATATAAATAACAATGGCAAAGTATCATTTTTTTAAGCCATAGCAAGCAAATTCTGACATTTCATATGGAAAATTTATCATGTAAGAGTTGCCAGAAGAGTATGATACCAACTAATAATGAGAACTAGCCCAATATAATTTAAGTCATGTATTATAAAACCATAGTAATTTAAAAATTTTGGTCTTGGTACATGAACAGACAAAAAGATCAATGGAACAGAATAAAAATAGAGATAAACACATACACATCTATAAAGTGACCATGTCAGGTTTTTCTGAGCATGATACGAAAGCTAGACATAAAAAGATCAATGAATTGACTATATAAAACCTAAAAATATCTGTATTCCATAAAACACCATAAACTCTGAAAACAAATCTCAGATTGGGCAAGATATTTGCATCAAAGGAGTTGATTTTTGCAAATCAGTTAAAAAAATCTGTAATAATAGGAAAACAGTCAAATGTTATGGATCAGATCGTTGACAGAAAAGTACAAGTTTAAACATATGAGAAGATGTTGGGCTACACTTACAAACATATATCTTAAAAGTGAGAGTTTTAAATCTGTTTGCTTGGCAAAAATAGAAAGCGTTTGGTAATTACACTATGTTGTTGAGGCTATGCCATAGCAGACCCTTTTACATTGTTGATGGGAGTATAAATTGGTCTAAGCTCCTTGGAGAAAAACTTGACATTATCTATCAGAATTTCAAATGTTCATGTTCTCTAACAAAGCATTGTTTGTAAGAGCAGAATTTTGAAAACAACCAAGGGTGTATATCAGTAGAGGAAGAATTAAATTA